>CCAG010019662.1:0-13089 GCA_001077435.1 Glossina morsitans morsitans | reverse complement strand
TTCCTGCTGAACCGCTCTTCCGATCTCTCTATATATACTCTGTATATACTCTATACCACCCTACAGTCATTCAGTTCAATTTTCAACATAAGGCATTATACGAGAAACGATCGATCCGAACCATTTTCAATAGCGTTCAAACAAATTTCGTCAAAATTGCGACTGGTAAGTTGAACAGAACAAACCAGGAGACGGACAAACAAGTTTATCGATTCAAAAAGTGACCCTGAACCTATCAGCATAATAAAAGGTGGGTCCATTTCAAGTCCTTCTGTGTATTACAAACAACCGCGCCTATTGCAGCCTTGTCTCGTAAATTGTGTAGGGTATGAAAATGTTGTTTATAGAAGTTGTTATACCCACCACAGTGGCGGGTGGGTATACTCATTTTGGCATAATGTTTGCAACGCCCAAGAGGAAGCTCCAACCCCCATATAAAGTATGTAAAGCGTACATATGGATCAACGTGAAATACTGAATCTATTAAGCCATGTCTGTCCTTCTGTGTGGGGTGTGCTGTTGACAAAAATGAGGATATCGAGGTTAAATTCGTTAGAAACGTTGGAAGTTTAGCACGTAGGTTGGTGTTGAAAACGGGCTAAGTTAGTCAAGGCACAAGCCCGTAGTGAAACGTGAACTAAACGCAATTCCATTTTTCTAAACAAGAATTTTTTGTGCTTTCGCTCATTAAGCACAAATTATAAAAAATAGAAGACTGAAATGTTTCACATTTACTTTACGAAACACTTTGCTATTAGATCGGAAGAGCGTCGTGTATCGGCCATTCGCACACAAAGGTACAGGTGATTAAATTTTCTTATTTTCACCTAATAATACCTTTTAGTGAAGTAAAAAGTAAAAGATAAATTTTATTCCATTTACTTTTTAAGGACAACAAATAACAGGATGGGGCGCCAAAGACTTTAATAGTGGTGGGTATGCGAGATTCAGCCCCAGCCGAGTACAACTTTCTTACCTATTTTCTTCTTTTGTCTTCTTTCTTTTTTCACATTCTACCCCTATTCTCTTTAAATAGAATTTTACTCAATTCTAGTACCATTCCTTGTCAGCAACCAAAGACGCACGCTGTAAATACAGAATCGTTTTCACAGTATTTTCTCGTATAACAAATTGGGAGGCTTTTCTCGGCCGTTGTGAAATTATTTTATCACGTTGGGGAAAGTGTAGGTTGGAATAGAAGTCACGAGGCATATACATAGACAAAGTTCCCATAACGTACTTAGGTTTCCCAACGTCTCTCAGTAAAGAGAAAAGACATCATCGAAAAATGGTCTCAAGATCTGCATCATTTCGTCATTAAGACTGTACTACGGTAAACTAGACATATGCATGTTTTTTTCCGAATTGGGAGACTTCTACTCACTTGTTACCTTCCAGGCTTGGACTTAGAGCTCTGCTCTAGTGTTGTGGTCTACGCATTGATTTTGTTACCTTATGCCCTATTTAGTGTTCCAGAGTAAATAAAACTCTCCAGTAAATGGTAAATCATGAAAACTACAAACCAAAATGTATTTGTGGAAAAATCAACTTTTGGCTTTCTGTTAGTTCAGCTTAGTAGCTAGCTTTCAATATTATTTGCAACCGAAAGGAAAAACGTCTTGGCTGCTCACTTTGCGCCCTCTTTCCATAAATGTTGTACACTTCGGATATGTGCGATAAAATATTTTTGGGAAAATCACTTATTTGATAAAAGTAACGAAAATTGTCAAAAGGTTGGGTAAATGAGTAAAAAATAAAAGCAAACTGAAGATAGTCGATGCTTTACCCGTTGCCGTCATCAAATGAAAGCGCCTTTATGCAGTTGGCAATTAATAAAAAGACTAACAAAAATGCACTGGCCAAAGATGAAATCCAGCATATAAAAGAGGATTAAGAGAAATTCACTTGAATATTCCAGCGCAGGCGGGTGTTAACGAACCAATCAGAGCAAAATGTTATATTCGTTATCCGTTTTAAATCTTTATAGGCAAAAGATTTGCTTGAGGCGAAAGAGTTGAATCGGACTTGTTAAGCCGATCTACTTAATCAAGCGTAGAAAGAAAGAAGTGTTGGGAAGTGATAAACTTATAATCATTGGAAACAAGTTCCTTTTATTTCGCAAATCTATACATTGTTCTTCTAATTACACCCTACCCTATTCTTCAGTTCTATGTAAAAAATATCTTCCACAAAACCTACACAACACTTTTGCATGTCACGACAGTGTTCAAGATTAATTCCGGGATTCCCAAGTTATCTTAAGTTCTCGTCTGGGGTCAACTTGCACACCGACATGTTTTGCATATGCGTTATTAAAATAATGATTTACTTATATAAATAAGAAAATGAATTAAATAAATACATAAAATTCTTCCCTATTCACAATGCGAACCTAATTGAAGAGATATGAGAGATAACACGCAGAAGAAGTTGTACATAACAACTATTACTATATATTGTGCATGAAAAATTCAGGAAAAATATTTGAAAATGTTGCACTCAGTTTGGTAGTGAAAATGGGCTAAATCTGCCAAAGAATTCACCTACAGGATGACGTGAAATGAAATTAAGTCAGTTTTTAAAGTCAAAAATGTGAATATCTTGAACATTACTCATAACATCCCACCCACAACCCATCCATCATGCATAATTGCATATTCTATTTTAATATAAACGCGACGGCCGGATAAGAGTTTCGATCACAGGCGAATATAATTTTCTTACTAAGGAAACAGATTTTCAATTTATTTCATATGTATTTTGTGTGTAGGAACGTGAAGGGAGGATATCGTTTTTTGCGGGGTTCAAATCTCAAGGCGATAAAGTGTACTTTGATTGCAGTTATAGTGATTGTTCGATCGGTGAAGGTGTAACCCATACCGATTAGGCACACATCCACTAGGCTGCGGCAACTTTCCTCTTTCTTTCTCCTTCACCACTTTTTTCCGATCGTCGCCGTATTACACGAATAGAGGACATGCCCTAAGTGATTGGCCATATATAATACAAAAAAAAACAAATACTTTTGTGTGCAAACTATCCACTTCGGATTATGGATCGCCCCCTCTATTCACTCAATTTACACTTACGCCTGACTCAAACCGTCAGTATATAAAACATTCTTAAGAATGGGGAAACTTTCTTTCGGTGCCATTACGCGTAAAACTATTAAAAGTAAAGAAAATGGATTACAATTACTACAACAACGTTCTGAACATAAGAGAATTTACACTAAAGGAAGATTCATTGATAGTTGCTTCATACTTCATCTTTCTTGCAATACGAGTCATGTATGAATCTTGTGTTGATAAGATAATCTTTTGAATTTCCATTATCACTCTGTCTCTGCATCTTTGTACGTGAAGTGCACAGTTTTTCCAAACGACGCACAATTACTTTGAAAACGTTTTTAAGATAAAATAAAGAAAATCGATATCACTTATGAGCTACATTTAAATACATACGACAGTTGTTATTGGAAAGACTAGTACATCGGGCAAAGAAAGAATCAGCTCAAGTCGAATATGTCAACTATTTGGTTAAGGTCCTTAAATCCCCTGAATCTTAAATGACATACAGGCGTAGAATTGTGTGATATAAATTAACTTAACAGTTATTTTTGCAACTCAGATGCGTGCATATGCGTTTGCATACATGAAGAGTAAGTTATTCTTCTTCTATATTTATCTTGCTCCATGTTTGGTTATTAAATACATAGAAGTAAGTTAGTGCGATAAGCTAAGTATTTTGACAATGTCTTGTTAATATTGAAGCGATGGTCAATTTTGTTCAAACTTTCATCTAAACGCTTCCTTAAAAATTCCAAATTGCACGAAAACATAAGATTTTTTTATAGGGAAGTAATTCACAGGCTTTTCGGCGGGTTTAGGAAAGATTTCAACTTTTTGTATTTAATTAAACACAAACCTATAAATTTGTCTCCAAATGATAAGATGGAAGGAAATCGCCCCTTTCGATCCTTTTTCCTTTCTTCTTTTGCATTTAGACGGCTGTTTGAAGACACGTAGAGACTCGGGTCGAAAGTACATTAAGTTCCGTCTGTTCATGTACTATTTGTAGCGATTGCATATTTACATAGAATGACGTATCTAAATGAATCTGCTGCCAAGAGATGTACTCTCGTTCTGTTTCATTATTTCCCCTACTAGTTTATAGCCAGCCTTCTCCTTTCTTTCTTCGAAGCTAAACAAACTAAAGTTAATTATACTTATTAAAAATAATTGGTAGGAAAGACATTTTAATCTCATCTACTTTGAGATTTCCTTGATTATAAAATAAGCAAAGGAGAATTCATAGAACAGTCATAGAAACGTACAGCAGCATCAAGAGCGGCAAACTAATTGCTGTATACGATAGTATTATTATTAATAATCATTATTTATAAATGAAAGATAAGACATACGCACCGTATACGTAAAGATGTTCATGAATTAATTATCAAATCGACTGTATATCTAAATACATACACACACACCTAAACACATAAATATAAATATGTCGTTAATTTAAAAAATATCTCATACATATATAACGACTTTTGTTAATTTTCAGCTCCTAACTTTGTCAGCTCCTTTACCCAGGGTGACTTTGTTTACTTCTTTTTTCGGGAAACTGCCGTAGAATATATTAATTGCGGAAAGGTAAACAAACTTAAAAAAACAAAAAAAAAAAAAAAAAATTCAAGTTAAGAAAACTTTCAATTACAAACTTAAGATAATTCGAGCTAATGATTGATGCGCTTACCTTAGCATCAGCTCTTTTTTCATGGGTTTTGTATATGAATTTGGAATTTTTGAATTTTGCAGGCAATTTATTCACGTGTCGCTCGCGTGTGTAAATGGGATAAGGGCGGCCCACATCGTTTTCGCAATCGTTGGACCTCGTTTCTGAAGTCGCGCCTAAATTGCTCAATACCAGGAGATTTTCCATTCTACTTCAATGAGATACGTAAGTTCGGATTGTGTTTGTATTTTATCATAAACACATTAAACGATTACATCAAGTGACAGATGATGGTTCCTTTGTACAGAAGACATTTCGTTTTTAGTATCAAGGTTTCAAGTCTCACTAATTCATGCTTAAATGATGGTGTAGTAAGTGAAATATTTAGAAAAAAAAAGCTGGCTGCGAAATGTAGTATAAAGAGGGCGACGCAAGATCGGTCGTCAACGTTCATGTTTCGAAGCGGCCTACACCTAGAATATAATGAAATGTAATTACCCTATAAAGTAAACTATGAAAAATTCAACCTCTGGCAAGATAGCAGCAGACCGTTATGATACGAGACAATGGACGCTCTTTGCAGCCCGCAAAGCAATAATCAAGTACGTTCTATGCCATGATCTGCAAAACTCGATAGTTTGCCATTAGGCAAATAATTGCTCTTCTTTTGCTTTTCAATATCTTTGAGGTCGATAGTTTCGCACCGAACATGCGTTTGCTTGATTACCAGCCAGCAACGTAAAAAAACCGTGCATCGGTAAACAAACACACTTAAGGCTTCAAGTACCCATTTAGTGTCATACAATTACGTTCGAAAAAGCAAGTCTGTTAACCTTTTAAAATTTTGTGACGTCATTCTTGATGGTTTAAGGGATCATTTCGAGTAATAAAAGGAAAATTGGTTCTCGTAAAGACCGCGTTATCCCTTAAACTAATGAGAATTGAAGCGATCACCACAAATAAATGAAAATGAACCAATTAATCGGCAAAGTCAGACGATGAAGGCTTTTTGAAGTTAGAACATGATCTCAGAAATTTACAAAATTACTTTCCAGATTTAATGCAACAAACTCTTCCCTCAGTTTGCCCAACAAAAAAATCTTATTGACTTTAAATTGTATGAAGTAAATTCAATTTAACTAGCAAAGACACAACCCCAAGGCTATTAAAGAAGTGCGTTAAACCGTTAACAACGCTTTGTAAAATTAAGACCGGTAAAAAAATTAATGAAAATAGGAACAAAGTACAACTGTTCCGAAATTTTTGCAAAAAATATATTTAAAATCGTCCCATTAATAAATTCATTACAATTTACTACGAGAAAGTTTTTTTCACCCTGTGGCATATGAGACTGGGAAAGCGAACACTTACTTAACGAACGACGACGTCTAAGCCTGAGGGTGCGAAAAAACGAAACTAACTAGGCATGAATCCTTGATCAATAATCCTTCCAACGATGTGCACCTTTTATAAAATGCTCAATGTTCGGTTAATTCGTTATCCTTCTCATCTTTCTTTTGTTATAATATTTTAATAATAAAAATAATAATAAAGTTTCGGATTCCGCGGCCCACTTTTAAAAGTAAGATGTTACCGATTCTTAGTACACCGCATTACTATACAAATTTTTATTGGTTGTATTCTCTTCCGAGCATTATTGCAACTCTTCGACGTATACCACGTGGAAGTGACTCAAAAATCAAAAAAAAAAATCGATAGATAAATTAATAAAAATTGAAGCCAAACTTATTTAGTAGAGCTACTGCTCCTGTTTATTTGTGATATATCTAAAACGAGTGGGATCAAAATTTGAGAATTGCGTAAAAAAAGCACGCCATTAAAAACTGGCTTATATTAATTATGAAAAAGAGAGAGTAAACCAGTAGAGTAGAGTGCATAGAAAGTGGAAACACTGTTTCATCTCGTAGATGTTATTGCTAGGTTATGTCATATATCGAGAAACGTAGATTGTGAGTATTAATAATAATAGCAAAATAATTAAGAAAAGCAGAAATTAATCTAAAGCAATCTAAAGCAATGGAATCACGAATGATAAGCAGCGCATCCTACCTTTGACGTAAAAGAAATTTACTTTAGTGTCTGCAGCAACTTTCGATTCTCCTCTTTATGGCTTTCTTTTATCCTTTTCTTGTCTTTCCCTCCCTTTTTTTTTTTTTTGCTTTTGTTTTGTACTTGTATTGTATTAAGGAACCGTGTGCATACTTCCATGTTCCTCCATGTAATGTCATCTGTCGTTTGTTGTTTTATTTTTCGCGATGAACATTATTCTTTTTATTGTTTTTATTGTATTTGCTCTTTATTCTATTGTATATAGAATCCGCTAGTAATCTCGTTGAAGGACATTACGGCCACTCGAGCGCCAAATTGATTTATGGCGTTTTTAATACGCCAACAAATTCAATACCTGGCTCAGCAGTTTGTGCGTTTTCGTTGCAGGTGAGTGGAATGTTGTATTACTTTGCTAGCTTCTGTGTATGCTTTGTTTTTTATACAGACATATATGCGGACAGACAGTCAGTCAGACAGACAGACAGACAAACTTTAGTATCTATGAATCCATATGAATTTCTCTTACGGGGAGTAATCCTATCAAAAAATTTTCAAAAAAAAATGGAAAAGAAAATTAAAATAACTTTGCTAGGCTGGCTATACAGCATATGTATACATATAAACATTTCCCAAGCACACATTTGTTTATATCCACTCACACTCACACCCAAATCCACAAACAAAAATATATACTTGCTTGCACACCAAAACGTCCATTAAATTTATTAAACAGATTTTTTTAAACTGTTATCGTTCGTTCTTCTCTTATTCCACTGCTTTTAGGATATTGCAGATACGTTTGAAGGCAGCTTCAAGGAACAAAGTAGTATCAACTCTAATTGGCTACCAGTCAATAACGCCAAGGTGAGTTGGACAACTAGGCAACCGCATACAAACAAATCTATATGTGCGCCTTTTTTTGCAAAGATCTAAATTCAATTTTAATTTATTATTATTCCGTACGGTTTGCGGTTTTTTTTTTGTTGCTTGTAAAGCCTTGCAAAACATTATTGCCAATAAGTCACTAGTGAAATGCTTGCCAACAACAGCCTTCCAATGCTCAATGGAAGAGGAAAAACTTGGAAAACTGTTACATGATATTCGTAGTTCCATCGTGTTATTGAATTTTAACACAAAATGCGCTACAATCAGAGGAACGTGATTGTCCCTAAACTACCCAATGTTATCCTTAGCGAAGGATCGACAATACTATGCCCTACTTGTCAGTTTGTCATTGTGTCATTAGAACTTTGCATCCATCCATCCAGGGGCAGACGGGCTCAGAAAGATAAAATTTAACATTCCTTACACAATCGAACTCAAAATAATTTATAAAAGATGGAATTTTTCAAATATATTTTTACCTGGAAAGAAATAATAAAGTGATATAAATAAATGTATTATAGTTTCGTCCTACATCTTCGGTGTTTGTGTGAGGGGGTGTTACGCTTAGCTAGGCCAACTTAGTTTTCAATTTTTACGTATTATTGGCTAAAGTAGATGAGATTGGCATAACGAATATGAATGGTGACGTAGGTGTACCGTAGCTACTTTTCAGCTGAGAACGTGCGACGCGAATGCTACAACAACCCTTGAACAGCAAAATATTATATTCACGAACTTGCCGTGCCCGATTTTCTTGCTTCTGGCACGGTCAGCCAATGATAAGTGTCACGGACGACATGAAGCAACATCGAATGTTGGAAAAATGGTGGTCCCTAGGGATCTCTGTAGGGTGTAAAAGATAGAAGAAAAAAATAGTTGAACTCACAACAAGGTGTTAATCTTGGGCACGAATAGGGGCACGAGAAACATGCAAACAACTCAAGGAGTTTCCTCTTCACACAAAGGTTTCAGATGGCAACAAAAAAATGTGTGGTCCTTTACAATGAAAGTTGGTAAAGCATAGAAAGTTCGCTGTTCAAAATCAGTTCTGAGTTTGGAACCGTTCCTATATAATGGCTTCCATGAAATCTATATTTTTTGCATGGAATCAAAATCCAATTTATCGAATTCTCTTACGAGAGTAATTGCATTAGGCAAACTGCTGTAGGATATTTTCACGTTGGCATTGCTTAACTTTTTCATTTTCATTCATATTCATCACCACTTTTTTAAAAAAAAGTATGCGTCCGCTAGGGAATGAATGACTGAAGCTACAGTTGAAGCTAAGTTAACCAACTGAACATTGAACATTTTTTAGTTTTGGGATAAAAAGTAACAACCCTGTACTTACAAAAATTAACGTTTTAAAATATTAGTTTTTGGAAAAAAGTTCGCTTTTCTCTGTAAAATAAAAAAAAATTGAAAACATTAGGAAAACGGAAACAAAGAGTTGAATTTAATGGAAAAATATTTCAAAAATGGAAACAAATGCAAATGTTATACGAAACATACACTTACGTAAACGAATTTTTATAATATATGTTTTAGCCATCGCTCTCAACCAGTTCATAGGATAGCATACATACGTAAAGAGCAAAAAACTTGATTTTTAATGAATAAAAAAAAATTAATAGTAAACTGTTAAAAAGGTAAAATTATTCGAAATTTAAAAATTAGTGGAAAAATGAAAAACTCATTAGCACGAAACTTGAAAGAAACCCAATTGTCTTTTATATATAGCGCAAGCACATAATATCTACGAGATGGAGAAACGGTTTCTTATAGTAAAATTTGTATTATCTCTTACTGAAATTTTCGCCTATCATAACGACTCGTAATTTTATTTGCTACACCATCAGCGCCACGAAGGTATATTTAGTTCCGAAAGGACTCAAGACAGATCTATCTTTTATTATGCCAATCGATTGATACTCACTTTCTGAATCGATCTAAGCTACTCAGCCCATATGTCCGCCCTGTTATCTTGTGCTTAACCGAAATGCCAAAATTTTTGAGATATTTTGATGAAATTTGATATATTGACATATTGTGGCACAAGGACTTTTGAAAACGTCCTACGCAGTTAACTGATTGATGTAAACAAATAGCGTATATTTATACTTGATAATAATGCCAAGATTTTACTACTAAATCTGTTCAGATGTTTGCTCTTGTAATCTGAATCTTTTATGCAAATCTATATAGATTTTGACTCGTTGCATTATTAAATATTAAGCATTTAATTTTGAATTATCTGTAAACATTGTCTACAGGGGCTGCACGCCTTTTCAACATAAGGCCGAATCATTTTCAATAGCGTTCTTACTTCGTCCAGAATACATCTTTGTACCAAATTTCATCAAAGTATTTCAAAAAAATTCGCTTATAGGTTTCATATAAAGAAAGAAAACAAGGTGGACAGAAGGACAGACCAAGTTATGATAAAACGCGGGTCGATCTCTAGCTCCTATATATATATATATATATATATATATATATACATATATATATATACATATATACATATATATATATATATATATGCTTCTGTATCACAAGCGGTGTAAAGTACAAAAATGCATACTCCTATCACTGATTGATCTATGGTTTTCGGTTGTGCTTTCAATGAGAAATGATTTCGCCTAGTTAAGGGTGGAAGTATGGGCGAGTAAGTCATTTTCGTTCATTTCAAATGTTGAATGTAATTGGCCCACGATTATGTCCACAAAAAAGTATCGATTTTTTTTATTTTCGTCAAGAGCTCAGGGCTGATAAAGTATCGACAAACTATAATCCATATGCCCGTTCGCGGTCGCTATACATAAGAGGTACATGCATAAGGCTTAAACTTTCATATTTCCTTACAAAATAAAAACGTGATTTTTGGCTTGTTGTCAGGTGAAAGCATGGAAACGATAAGCGGGCATATAATTGAAAATTTTAATAATAAGAAATATGTCGGGATTTAATTAAATTGAATAAAAAAATGTTGTAACAGCAAATAATAATAAAGAACAGTGTCGCTCTGTCCTCGCAATTTTTGTCTAAAGATGCTTTAAAAATATCATTAGTAGTCGGAACTTGCAAAATATGCTGAAAAAAGGGACACATAGTGAAAACGAATTATTGTAAAGATACGTTTTTATTTATTCTGAGAACGAATTTAAACGTGTTTAATCTTTCGATCTAGTTTTTATTTCGTGTCATAAAACCGGCGCTTGCCTTTCCTGCATCGTAATAAACAAAAAGAACAAACGAAAGTTTGTAATCACTCCTTCGACAATGCCAATGACAACAAACGCATTGAAAACGCGAAAGGTATAAAAATTGGCTTTCAACGAATAAAAAATGATGAAACAGACAAACTACATAAATAGCACATGCATACATGGAAAGGTATAACACTACTGGAGTGTGAAAATCAAAAGGAATTAAGCGAGGAACGGCAACTATTGCTCTTGACAGAAAACGTCACTTCCAATACGAAACATGGGTACCAGAATATTGTAAAAGTAAACGTAAGTTAGGTGTTAGGAAATTAATTTTTGATAGGATTATGGAGACAGCAAGAGATTGGTTGCCTGCAAACGATAAAACAACACACGACCCACCTATCGCACTTTAGGCTTTAGTTAAGGGGTTTATTTTCGACTCGATAGTATGCCAATTTAGCGAGAAACTCAAAAACAATGCCGTGACTTATGGTTAAAAAATACTTTTTTTTAACATTTTAAGTCTATTTATTATTTATCTATTTATTGTTATTATAACAAACTTTTGTACCTCGTTAAGTTTAAAGTAAAAAGAGGCGACGATCATATCTTAGTCATCCCTGCGAGAAATGCATGGATACAAAGGGTCAGACGGCAACGTGTTCGCTTCTTAAGTTTTGGCATTTACTTCGAAGCCGACATAACAAATTCCTAAATAAAAAGATCCTTCGTACCTAGCACTTGCGGCTATTCCAAACACCAGTCCCTTTTCGACTGATTTCCGCTAAATGAAGGGTCGATCGATGGACAGAGAAATAAAAATATAAATAAAACGAGATTAGCATTCAAATATAACGAGTAGGCAAGAAACGTAATCAAACGTAATTGTTAACGGAACACTAGCCTTTTGTGTTTAGGAAACGACAAGAAGTGATTATGAATACCACTGAACCATTTTCAATGAAGAAGACGAGCAAAGTTACAAAAATAACAATAATTGCTTATCAGAAACGATTGCCGATTGTTCGCTTTGGTCAGAAGCCAAAAAACGGGTCTTTTGGAAGTTAGATTATAATTAAAACTTTACCTCAAATATGTAGAAGAGCAACTTACAACGTCTCCGCCACAGAATTCTTTCCAGGTTTTCACAAAAGCTCGATTAAATCGCACTGGTCCGCGTGTTTTATTAGTCATAGCAATTGCGCTTCCATACTACTCCTTTGGATTCCTTACTCCTCCCGACTGAATTATTGCCACTCGGGCGAAAATTAGTAACAAACACTTATATGTAACCGGTTCCTATATTCCCCCGAACGCGGATAGTTCTACTTATAAGAAACATGCTGCATTTATTTGTGACGTGGCTGAAAAGTCTAGACCTACATAACCGCTGTAATCATAGCGTTGTGGTACTTCAAATCCTTGATGTATAACTCGGGCTCGGGCTGTATGGTCTGATAAAGTTACTATGTGTTCCAATAAATTATTTGATCGCAATCTACTTCAATATATTCATAGTCGCAACTGTAATGATCTTTTAGTTTACCTGAGGATCCATATCATCAAGCAGCTTGCGTTTCCTTTCATTGCAAGCACGATGGCCCGTTGAACCGTTCTAACATGTCAAATCACAACTTGCGCAGATATACGATATGATTTCAACAAAGTCAATATTTCTCTACTTAAATCTCATCCTTCGCACATTATGCTCGATTTTTCCACTGAAAATATTGAAACCTTAATATCACCGTTTTACAAATATTGAAACCTTAATATCACCGTTTTACAATGTGTTAAGCCTAGCTATTTCTGCATGGGTTCTGATCAGACAACCGCCCTTTCGAAGGAATTGCCCGCCCTGATTTAACAAAGTAGTTAAATACCATAAAAATATGAAAGCAAAAGTTTTCATAAAATATATCAAAAGTGGCTCTGCATTCGACTATTTCGTCCAATCTGATGCAGAGCATAGATTTAATTCCCACAAAATTAAAAATTGGTGCAAATAAAATCCTGACTTCTTATTACTCCTAAATGTTTTTAGAAATATCTCCATAGCTCCCATGGTGATATTGAAACCTCGAATCTCGCTGCTAAATACTTCCCACGAAATTTTTCAACCGCTGATTCCGATCTAACTGATAATTACCCATACCAATCAACATTCAGGAAAATAATC
>CCAG010019660.1:0-11576 GCA_001077435.1 Glossina morsitans morsitans | reverse complement strand
AAATTTAAATTACAGGTAAATAATTTTTTTACATTCATACACACATATGCACTCATTTATAAGCTAACCTTCAGGTGGAGAAACTATACACATAGTTATTTATCCATTGTGACATTAGGTACTCTATTTGTACATTTAGATTTGCATAGAAGAGCACAGTTACACACATACACACGTACTCAAACATAAACATAAAGCCATATACAAAGATAAGTAAAACATATGTTAACATAATACTATCATTGAAAGTCTTCTTCTAAACAATCTAGAAGTGCGCACACAAAAGAAGTGAAAAAAAAAAAAATTAAAAGGAAAACAACACACTCTTACATGTCCTCTATAGAAGGTGTACACGCGTGTATAGAGATGTGCTATAAAACGTAGCAATTTTGAAAAGGCGACATTTGCACATTCATTGGTACAAAAATATAAAATTCTATGGTGAACATAATGGATTGAAGGCCAATATAAGCAGAAAATGGAAAATAGAAAAATTTATCAGAGATATAGTTAGTTGTGTGTACGTGTGTGTGTGTGCAAGTGTATGTGTATGTGCATATGAATGAAAAATCGTCATACATATAACAAGCTAACATTTAAGCAAATAAACACACACAAACACACTTACAAATCCAAAGAAACAAAGTTAACTACGGTTGTAGCTTTAAACAACAAACCCTATATATATGTATATGCACATTCATCCATATGGATATTTGAATAGATTCACAAAGCGACACATATATATCTATCTAAGCACAAGTATCCTCTTCTATTAAAACTAACAAATAGTTTAAAACTCAACCAATAAAACAACTAACAACTTAATAACGTTTATAGCAAAGCAAACAACCAACTAACAGCACAACATTAAGAAAACAATAGCAACAACAAACCTTTAACAAGTTATCTACTTAATTTCATTCGCATATAAAAACATATACACACATACACACACACACACGCACATACACGTTACACGTACACGTAAAAAGTCGTATACACTTCATACAAATGTTCACTAGTGTGAATGTTCACTTGTATGCACGCATTCAGTTATTGTTGTCATTTAATGTTTGTTTGTTATGATAAGAAAACGAGCGGGTCATGATTTCGTAAACTTTGAAAATTAATACTTATAAAATTTTATACGTTTTGTTCAGTTAAGCGTTACATCCTCTTTCTTCACAACGTTCATTCTCTACTTCTCAGCTTTAATATTATTATTCCCTAGATGTGTGTGCGTTATACACAAGCGTATTACCTAAGTAATTGAATAGTTATTGTTGTTGATGTGCGTTTGTGTGTATGCGTTTATTATATTAAAATTTTTACAAGATTCATTGATTAAACTAACGATATTCTCGAGCTCTTCAAGAAAAAGTTGAGAAAATTTAAAATAAAATTATTTTTATAAGAAATAAATTCTAACCGTGGTAATAGTAGTAGTAGTAGTAGTAGTAGTAGTAGAGACTATCGGTTCAACTTTTTAAAAAGATAAACTAAATCTTAAATCTAAATCTAAATTTCCTTAAAGAGCCCATATACGAGGTTCGAAATTGGCAATAACAATATTCTTTTAGTGGACAAGCGTTTAGTTTCACAAGCAAAGTAACTAAGAGATGATAAGCCACTAAATGCGATTATCAAATTTCTAGGAAGGACTAATTTTCGCATTATTTATTTATGTCAATATTTCATTTTGTTAAAAACAATCAAACACATTGCAGTCAGTCGTGGCACACCATTAAATACCCTACAACATTTCGTTTAATATATTTATTTATATAACGAAAAGTAAAGGTCAGAAAAAGTGTTACGATCCGCGGCATTTTGAAAAGCATTCGTCCTTGGCTCGAAACACGTCGTTACACCAGATTTCATCGAAATATCTCAAAAATTGCTTGTTATAGGTGACATACATAGGCAGATATTTGACGGACGGACAAGCTTAATAAAAAATGTGTCCATCTCGAACCCCTCTGGGCACTCGCACAAACTGAACTGAATAACTGAACCACAAGTTTGGTAGGGTATAAATATTAAAAAGCTTTTTCACCCATATGTTTGGACTGGAGAAGCTTTTGCAAAGTTATTCTGCTCGCTTTTGCTTTACTATCTTTTATGTTCACCTGTTAGGAAGTCAAGACATGATACTTTTGACAAGGTACTGCAATAAAGAAATTTTCGTTTTATCTGGCAAATTTGCTTATATTTATATAGCAATGAAAAATTCGAAAACGACTTGTACTTACGTCAATAGCCTAAGATTTATAGATTTACCATCCAATAGTTGAGCAAATATGCTTTATAAGATCCGTCTAGTTAATAAATGGTTTGAACCATTTATTGGTTAACCATTTCAAATTTTTGAAAGCAACAAACACAGTTTCGGCTACACTTTGGAGAAAATTGCAGCAGATTTTGAAGCTAAGAGACCGAACGTAAAATGGCTGCAAAACAGAATGAAAGACCTTTGTCTGTTGCATCAATATGCAGGCTCTTAAAAATAGAAGGAATTAAACTAAGGCTTTCTCCTTCACTTTACTTCACTTTCTGTCTTGTTTTGCGCTTAACTACCCAAAGGCGAATGCGAAAGTCGAACGTGAAAGCAGCCTAAAAAATCACATTGAGGCGAACACGAGAATTGTCTCGCATTCCAAATTTTCTCACATATAATAAGTGGACGCACCCACGCGTCGAAATCATTAACAAAAATTTCGCAAACAACTTCTCGTCTTTAATACATTTTTGTCTCAAAAAAAACCGACTTCTTCACAACTGTATGTGTATGTTCCCTCCATACGACAAGTTTTGATGAAGATTTTCGCAAAATATTGGCGAAAATTCAGCTGTGATTGAAATTGCGAAATTTTATATATTCCGCTTATAAAGGAAAGGAAAATTCACGACAACCTAAATACATTTATTCAGATATGCAGACAGATACCTGAAAATAGCTCAGAAGTAAAGAACTTTTCATTCCATACAGTATTTGGTTTCGATCATTCAATAAAAATTAATCACAATGCCATCGGCGTCCTGTCAAGCTATAAAGTTATAAGAAATTCCATCAACAACAAGAAAGAAGAAGAAGAACAAAAAGAAGTTTTTCAGGGAGGAAGGCTTAAAATCTATCGAAAGTCAATAATTAAGTGAATCATTTGCTTAAAGTTATTAAAGTTCCTTTTAATTTTCATTGAAATTTTTATATACAAACATCTCGTCTTTCGTAAGTTGAAGTTTAAAATTCTCTTCCTTCTTCTTCCTTACGTGAATTCTTAACGTTAACCTTATCGTGAAATGACCTGATTGCTATTGTTGCCTTTGTTGTTATTGCATTAGTCATTGCTGCTTTTATTGCTTATATAGTTCAAAACACGAACTAAAGCCAGGTATAAATTAATGTTGACTGCAAGGCTATGAAATCATAGCGCTATATAGAAGGTAATTAACACAACACAACGTCCACTCAATCTTATGCTTATAAGTTAACGATCGCACAAACATAACTTCATAATAACCAACAGGAAATCGATAAACTAAGGCAGGGAAAAAGAAAAACTGAAGGTAATCATAATTAGTATTATGATAAAAATCGCAAGCGAAAAAAAAAAATATATATATATATATATATATATATATATATATATCGTAGTGTAAAATAAGAAAGAAGAAAAACAATAATAAAAACAAAGAAAAAAAAAGGAAAAAGTATATTTAAGAAAATGGAAAAGTTTTTAATAAATTGCTTTGGAATTTTTCTCTTCTTTTTTTTTTCTTTTCGTTTTCCTCTTTTTTTTTTTTTTTTTTTTGTTGCAAAATTCTTTTGCATTACATTCCGAAAAGTGAAGAGAAAATTAAAGAAATGTTTTTCATAATATGAAAATTTTTACTATTTACAAGTGAACGTTTAAGTCTGAAATGAAAACATTAAATATAGCAACAGGAGATTAAGTGAAATACTTCTCTAGGGTTAGGCCGAGACTTAATTAATGCGAAAGTAAATGAAAAATTTCTTCGCCAAAAAGTTGGCTTATCAGATTCATTGAAGATTTCATTGTTAACGATTTTGAAAGCTTTTCATAGTAAAGCAATCGTTAAAGCGACAATTCTTTTACCATAGGCTTCCCGTTCTCTTCGTATTACGGACTGAATGACTGTAATTGTTTTCGTAACCCTTGTGCCTATGATTTATCCATAATCGCTTACTATCGATCCTAAAATGATCGATTTCTATGACCTTACATAAGATACATACGCTTTTGTTCCTATAACCTATAATGGTCTACCTATTTAGTCAAGTGTAGTGTAGACTCACCTGCAAACCCATGTTCAGCTGAATTAAGCAACACTTAGGATTAAGTACTTTAACAGTGGCAACAGCAATAGCAAAGTCAAAAATAAATAATTCACAATATTTAAGGCTTAAATTACTGCCAAGCGACTTAACTCGCAATACCTATGTGCGTATGTATTATTTATTTATGAATTTTGTATTGTGCAATGCAATATGATAACGTATTGTTATGAGTTCTTAGTCATAAAACAATGCATACGAAGGCATGAAGGATAAATATATACGTACACATATACGCAAGGGCGTCCATACGTCCATATACATTTATATATGTAGATGTGTACATAATCTGGCAAGTGCAGTATGTCATCTATAGATTATAAACCTGCTAAAGAATAGCATTTTTGCAAAATGCAGCGGACAGTGGAGTGGAGGACAGAAAATCGATTGTAATTGACGGTCAAAATAGATTAATTAAATGAGAGTTAGTCCTGCAATGAAACAATAGTATTGACCTATAATTATTTGTTTCACGTTACCCAACACGAACATTAATTAAGAAGAAGAAGAATTCTCAAAGGGCTATTATCCACCTGAGTAGATGAGTAGAAAAGAAACGCGATTACCAAGCCAATGTTTGCGAGTTCTACTCTCCGTACGGGCGAGCAAAGTTGAATGAGTGGCATAGCATTTGCGGCCAATCCCTATCTATGTCCTTTGTTTCTCATCCCTTTCTGACTACTGTCAGCTTATTTGTTAAATCTATAGCGGATATCGCCTGAGGTATTAATCATATTAAAAACAACAGCAACAAAAAAAGGAAGAAACAAGGATATGAACACAACTGCTAGCAAATCTGCTCTAATTTGTAGACAAAAGTTTTTCTATGAGTTTAGAAAACGATACACATAAGAGAGTAGGGGGCATTGTCGGTTCTAACTAAAACCCTGTAAAGCAAACAATTAGAAATACTTTTGCATAGATTCTACGGAATCGATGTTTACAAAAAGAGCACCTGATGAACATGAGAGGACAGCAAACTCTTTGTCCCACATTTCACAAAGTCTATCAGTGGCTTTGCTTCATTAATAGTATGTGCCGATCAAACTGTAATTTTAAAGGAAGTGAAACTTCTAGGTCGGAGAACAATGCAACTTTTCAAGTTTGCATTTGTCAATGTTGTAATTGCGAATGACGAGATTCGTGTGTGTTAATGTTGTAATTATTATTGATGCCTGGAGACATCTATCAAATGCATCAGCGATGTTAATATGGTTTACCTAAAATTGATCTTGATAGACATGGTACATTACATACATATATTCTCTGTACTTTTACTTTGGGAAATTTGTAGTTTGTTCGAGAATCGCGTTTGCAATATGGGCTAAGTATATCAAAGCTCTTATGGAAAAGTAACAGGCAATGGCCCTATATCTGCTAAAAGAATTTTTCTTTTTTTTTTTTTTGTTAACACCTTCGTCATTGAAGGGGAAAAAAAACCACCGTTCCATGTAATTTTGATGATTTTCTCTTTTTACAGCCTTGAATAGAAAGTCTTTTTGCATAAAAGCATTAAAAGAAGATCTTAAGGATATATATAAAGTCTTTACGGATGATAGGTCGGAATTCTTCAGCATTAAAAATACTGAAGGGAATGATTTATGTCTCACATGATTCTCAAAGACGTAAAAGGTGTAAGCGCGCTGTACGCCAATCAACATTCATATTCATCCGTGTGCCTCTCATGCCCATTTGCCCATTTGTATATAGCTATCGTTCATCAAAAGGAAGGTTCGAAAAGTTTAATCTAATCTATGGATTTTTCAATTAACGACTAGATGGTTACATGGGGAATGTCGGCAAAAACGTCTACCTACACAAGTTGAAAAATGGAATATTCCAAAAGTCCTTGACAGTTCCAATGAGTAAAAAGATACAATCAAATAAAAATATTTAAAAGTTTCTGTGTAAGTCCCAACGACGATCAGTTAGAACAGTTCTATGATTTGTGCTATTGTGGATGTCATAGGTTTATCTTTCTTAAATAGATTTTTTTGCAAAATTTAATTAAAGATGATTTCTGAGAAATTGTGATTATGACTAATGTTCTAATGACCTTCCTTTTAATGAATTTATTTTCATAAAGCTTTTGTTTTTACACAGTTGAATGAATGGCTTCCTTCTTAAAGGCTATTGTGGTGTGTTGTACTCAGCTATCCCGAATGACGGATCAGCTTTGTAAGTTTTCTTTCATAATTTCTTCTTGCCAAGCCATAAAAAATTAAAAGACTCTTACGGACTTTTTTATGAAATCATTTTCTAGTCAACATTTTTAACAATTAATATACGGTTGACTACGATTTCAACACAAAACACAAAAAGCATTACTTTAACATATTGTCAGATTGTAATGAAATTTGCTTTAAATCACATAAAAACGTATAAATCAAATACAAACGCACGTACAATCAACAATCCGGCAACCGAATCAGTGAAGGGTGAAGAAGACCTTAAGAATCCGATAATTGCATAAAAGGAATAACAGAAAGTAGATGTAAGGGTTCATAAACTGCATACTGTATGGACATAACAATTTACGTGCATACATATGCATGTTCGTGCACATATGTGTTTATAGGTTAAATACACAACAGTGTGTAAATTATAGTATGCGAACGTATGGTTTGATTTTACGCACTTCTCATACATGCATACCTTTAATTTGCCGAGCATTGCTGAAAGCCGTATAGAGATTGTAGTAAAAATTCGGTTTCTTTTACTTCGTCATGCACGTATGTGTGTGTGTGTGTGTGCGTATATGTGTTCTTGCAAGTAAAACTGGTCAACGAAGTAGTAAAAAAAGCTTATAAAATAAAAATAATACTGTCCTAGGACAACAAAATGTTCTTGCAATTAAATGAGAGAGACAGAAAGAGCTCGCTCGGAGAACTAAGCTGATAGGTAAAAAGAGAGAGAAAAGGAAGAAATAATAAAATACGAAAAAAATTAAAAAACGAAAAAAGAGCACAAGTTTCTCTCTGAAAAGCTTATTGAGAAAGGGCTCCTCTCTCTCTCTCTTACTCTCTCTCTCGCTCTCTTCTCCCGGCTGGTTTAGTTGCTTTTCTTTCACTTTTATTTCTCTCGTTCGCTGCCTTTGCCTTTCACTCTCCCATGCAATTTCTCTCCCACTTTGAATTTCTCGGGCGTACAAACTTATCAAAACAAAAGTTGTGATAATCAAGTCAACAATAAGAACAATTATTGTGTTTTACAAGGATTATCTTTTGTTAAATTATTTGTTATTTATACAGCTTTGTTTGTTTTACTGTTGATTCGCATCAAACGCTTATACATGCACTTATGCATATACTACAGTACAAGAACACTTTTACGGTTTTTTGTAGAGTTTTTAGATTATAGTTTTACTTTTAAAAAGAACTTAGAGCAACTTAGAGCATTCATGACCCTGAGAATTTATCTTTTTCTCCATATGTTTTCATAAATGCGTTATGCGTTCATTATGTTAAGGACAAGTTTTTCATTTTTTCTTTTATGTTTTTTTTTTTAAAGGAAACTTACCTCAAATGTTTAATTTTTATCTCTATATTTTTCCATAAAATGGTCGTAAGTTTTGCATTGACTGAAAGAAATGTGAAGAGATTTTATGTAAACTTGAAATTCAAATTGGGAGGAAAGATTCACACTCCCGAAGGTGTGTGTACTTCCTATCGAGGAGGGAATCAATTTATGCATTCCTGGTTGTCCTGCTAATTGACTCTAGCATCGCTATTGCGACCTTAAAACTTACGCAGAAGAGCAAATGTGATTTGAATTTTTTCTCATGACTTCCCTTGACTTAAGACAGAATATCGTATCGGTTAGTCCATGTGGATATAAGAACCGACAATATACCAAATTTCCCCTTTTTGCGCTGTGCGAAATTGTAGACCTTTGAGTTTGGAGCATTTTTCTTTCATAAAATTCCTCGGCTTGAAAGTTAATTAATTCAGGCAAAGAGTTCCATCACACTTTTGAAAGGATTATCTTGGAATAAATCCAAGTACATAAACAGAGCTTTTAGTTTCCTCAATCCTCCTCGTGGTCTATGGTAACGTTGCCATTCCAAGGAAAATTTTTGATAAGCAAATCTATTTTCTTTCAGGCTACGCAGTGTGACTCATCATAGATGAATTCATAAACGGACTCGGGGCTGACGGTTACCCTCTTTTTGCGTACGCTATGGATCACTGAAACGAGCAGCTGTACGAAAATTATGACTGCAGGGATATCGGGCCGCACGATCGTAGGCGTTTAGATATTTAATTCATATGGTACTACGGACTCACTATTTACCTTTCCCAACCGGCTACAGATATTTCACTAACGACTATTCTCAAATGAGCTTTCGCTTACCCCTTACAATTCATAAGCGAGTATTAAAATTGGGAATTACTTCGAGCTGAACTTTTCTTCCCTACAAGACTAATCGGTTCCGTTCACGTGGAAATTATCTGCCTTCTTTGTAGCGTACCAAAAATGCTTGCGCCTCTTCTATAGGACTTTAGATGATATCATTTAAATAAATATTATATCTTATAATCTTCGTTCTTGTAGTCTTCTGAGGCATATGACCGGCCGATAATATCTCTGTGTCCATTAACTGTGACAACCAAAATGGACCAGCACTTTTAAATCCAAAATGTGATCGTCACAATCTATAATCTCTTCATAAATCGTACATAATGACACATATATAATGGCAGGTTGCATTTTTGAACTATGTATCTCGTATACGCGATTCTCTCTATCGTGAAACTGTTGTCTAGTGTTGGGTCAAATCTAACTGGACATTGAAAATAAAATGATTTCTCTTTTATTCACGCTTAGATTGATTTCCTGCACCTGCCATATAGTAGCCAATGCAAGTCATATAAATATCGCCCGTTACTGTACTCTGATAAGGAAATGAGCTTTTTCTTCCTCTCTTGATTAGTAATATGATTACAGTTTGACAACCATTGCTTATGAATAACATTACTTGTGATATTTTTTGGCGCGAACCTTTATATGCTCGAATATTTTATTTGCTTCTGTCTGCTGTCCTACCTATTGAGCGCTCTTTCTCTTACAAAATCCAACTTGAACTCTCAAGTTAAAGCACGCACTGTGCTCTTCAATCTTCATGGTATACGAAAACTGAGCTCTAACTTTACATGTAAACTGAATACTCCCGCAATCGGTGGTAAAATTGTAGAAAGAACGAAAACATGAATGACAATAACAGTAATAATAATAACAACAACAACAACAACGACAACAATAACAATTATCGACAACAAAATCACAACATAAACGAATGAAATCTTATGTTTTTGCTTTATTCCTTTTTTTTGTGTTGCTTTGTTTTTTTTTTTGTTTTATTATATAGTATAAACGTAACCAATACAAAAACCGAACGCTTGGAAAAGGATACAGTAGTTAACGAAACAGTTTGCAACGAACAACCGAAACGAACGGTAATCTAAGAGCGGACGTTTTATTTATACATATATATCCGAATAGTGTTTGAGTGACAATAATATTAAAATACAAAAAATTATTAATAAAAAAAAAAAATAAATAATAATAAAAATTTTAAAAGTGCGTGTTAAAGCTTCAAAAATTATATAGAAAAAAAAAAAAAAATTACAGAAAAAAGTTAGAAAATAGTTTATAAGGGAAAAAAAAAAAGAAGAAATCTAACATAAGCTAATAAAACTTTTCAAGTCCAAAAATATGTAAGTGAAGTGTAAGTGCCATCTTAAATATTCAAAATAAAAAAAAAAAAACCAAAAAATTCTCAAAAAAAAAAAAAAACATAAAAAGGAAAGCATTGCAAGTAAAGCCTAACACGTTATGGTAGCAAGTAGTTCTAGGAGACCCCTTTAAAATGAAATTTTTAAGAGACAATTTAATGATATCAGAAGCCTAGTTTCCATCGGAACGCGGTGTTAGCTCTGCTGCACATAAACAATCTCGACATGTTTTAATGTTGTTTGGTTGCTAAGCTTAGGAACGTACCGCCAACCAACTGCTATATAAGTTGCAAGTTGAAATTTTGTAAATGCAAGCAAACACCTAAGCCACATACATAACATACATCTGCGAGCATAACTAAAGTTAGAAATGGTAGAAGACACAAAACAAAAACAAGAACAACAAAAAGAAAAAATTCAAATCACGAAAAATTTAACATAGCATGTAAAAGGGCTTTTCGAGGATTTTTGTCAAGAAGAAAAAATAAATTGTATGGAATGAACATGAAGCATAAAAAGAATATGTTATATATATATATATATATAGAGTTAAAAAGATATGAATTAAAGGAAACTAAAAACTTTATATTTCTGTTTTAAGCATGAGTTGGTTTGTTAGTACCCCGCTTCTTTTCTTCACCTTTCATCCGAACGTAAGAACGTAAGACAGATATTGTTAAAGGCAAAAGGAAAGCATGCAACAATAGCTATATGCAACGCATTAAACCTTTAGGTATAGGTATTAACGTAAGAAAACGAAGACGAAAAACAAGAATAAAATGAAGAAGAAGAAAAAGGAAAAGAATGAAACGTCTACATATGTATTTAGTTGCATGTATAAGCTTTACTGCAATTCATGGCACATAAAGGAAAAGTTTACTTAACGCAAGTGCCAGGTAATGGTGCCTGACTAAATGAGGGTTTAGTCAAGCGGATTGGCAAAGTCATACATTTATTTATCAAAGCAAATGTGTTGCTTACGATTTTATAATAAAACGTGAACCTGTGGGGGGGGGGCCGAGGACGAAACTCTCTGTATTTACAACACACACACACACACAAATGCACACTTATACTTACAATTATTATATGCGTACATGAGAAATGCATTTAGTGAAGCGAAAGTATGTTGAATTGATGATGATTGTTGTTGTTGTTGTTGTTTTTATACATACATACATACCATATAAGAGTTGTACTTGAACGGCAAACGAAATTTCCGTTTCCGCTAATTGTTGTGAATTTGTTTTTTTTTTTTTTTCATTTTTCTTCTTCTTGTTCCTTTTCTCCTACTATTAATATCATTTTTGGTGTACGTAAGCATTATAAATGTTTAAATGCTTGCCTAAGCACTTTCGTATTGACTTTTCCATTAAAGCAAAAAAAAAAAAAAGAAAAAAAAGGTAATTTTTCAAAAGTGAAAGAAAGCTCAACACGCACACTGCTTCTTACTAGACACTAGACGATTGTACTAAGCCAAA
>CCAG010019656.1:0-30358 GCA_001077435.1 Glossina morsitans morsitans | reverse complement strand
TAAACCAAATCCTCTTTAAAATAACTTCAAAAAAATGTTTACAATACTGCGAATATTTTAGAAGCAAATGTTTTTTTTTTAATTTCTTTGTCCATTTTGCTTTTTTATATCCTACATCGCTTGTAACAAAGGTTTAGTTTGTATGGATGTATAGAAAACCCACAAGGACTTGCGATGGACTCTCCTCTTATTACACCGATCGATTCAGAGTCACTTTTTGAATTCTTTTATTATATTTATCGATTTGAAATCACTTTCTGAATTAATCTGACCTTGTCTCTCCGTCTGTCCATATATTTCTATTTAATCTATGTATAGCAATTTTGAAGCGACTTTATTGAAATGTGGTGCACTGTTGTGTTTTGGGCGAAGGAAGAACGCTGTTGAAAATGCTTTGGATCGGACCACTCTTTCGACCGCGCCCCATTCGGGACCTTGTTTTGAAAAATTGCTTATATATTGCGTTACATGAAAAATTGCATTAAGTGGCGTAGGATATTTAGTGGTGAGCCACTGTGCCACTACAGTGGTTTTACTTGTTCTATTGGTGGTGTAGGGTACAAGAATGCCTTTTAATATAATTTCCAAGCACTTACGTCTGATATGCGAGTAAATTTTCTGGAAAAGTGTCGCCTCTTAACTTTATTATAACAGCTTCACATTCATCTATGTGAAAGATACCGATATCCGAATAAAATAAAAAATATTGAGCTTGTTTTTCTGTTTATTAAATTTGTTTTTTTTTTTAGAGTTTTTATTTATATTAATAAAATTCTTTACCGTCGTATTTATATGTGTGCTAGTTTGTATGCATGAGTGTTTGTGTGTGTGTGTGTGTGTGTGTGTGTGTGTGTAAATGTTCGCATGACTGTGTAAATGTAAGTATGTACATAATATGAACTTAGTTCTTATGAATACTAAATAATTCCACACTCTTTCAATGTGTGTATATCTATAGTAAGCCTTTGCTCGTTATACCCATCACCTAGGTATGGCATTGTATTAGATTTGCGCGGAAGGTATAAATCCGAGAATATGTATTTGAGAGGACGTCCGTCCGCGCCTTCGTCCGAGTTTTTTCAATTTCGATTTAATAAGGTTCACCGCTGCAAATGTTGAGATAAAGCACCTAAACAGTATGTGATTCTTAGTCTTATAAGTGTTAAAATCCTATAAAATGAAAATCGGCAGTGATTTGGTTTTATCAATTCCCAGAATTATCTGTTTTCATATTTCATGAATCATTTAGAAAAGGTTCTCTAAACAAGGATGGCGATCAAGAATCATTGTAGGCTGAAGAAGAACAGAGATGGGCAAGCATTCCACGTTGATAATGGAAATATCGTCAACATTAAAGGAAAGACTACCGCAAACGGACTGTTCCGAAGGCAAACGGTGCGGTTAAACCAGGAAGAGTCCTGGCAGAGTGTTATACTAGGTGCGGGAAACTACAGGAAACGTGGACGAGAAGGCTGACGAAGCCGAGTAGTTCGGGGATAATCTCTTTTTATCCATGCAAAGCGCTTACCATGATGGTTTCCACGCTTAAGTGTTCTAGAGAATTTTGTCACCCCTCAGTGTCTGAACCTGTCGAGATTCTACAGATAAGCTCTGGAAACTTCCGCACGGGAATTGTAATCTAATCTTGGCTGCAGTACAGAACATATCCCTGCAGTGAAGAACAAAGCCCTGCACTAAAGAACATAGCCCCTTGACTATTTATTTCGACACTTTGAATACTTATTTTGTCCAAGGGACGTCATTTTGTATCTGGCTGTCTAACTTATTCTGTGTGTTACATGCCTGTGCGTGTACGTACAGTGACAGAGCTCGAGAATTGAATAGATTCTCGGTCACATTTTTCTCCAATAATTGCGACTTTGCAACGACTTGGCAAGCAGCTTTCTTTCAGAACCTCATTCCTTTGCCTTGGTTGAGCAAATCAGGATTTACATCTACTTCGACGAAGAAACCATGCGTATCCCGACATTTTGCTTTGGATACTTACTGGGTTTTTGGCATGGACACGACCTCATCGAAAACAAGCAATAGTTAGTAATTTCTTAGGTAAATTATATCGTAATTCTTTTGTTATTTTCACATAACCTCACCAGTGAGTTCAGTAGGCTTAGGTTATGCATAAAACAATTTATAACCTATGACATGTGCTCTAAGTACGTGGAATTAAAAAAATTTTACGAACGACTTATGTGGCCACGTAAACATTCTGCACACTCCCCGTTAGGTATTCCCATTAATTAACAACTATTTGGACGATTTTCACTGTACATGTTTGTTTACCTTAGTTGATGGATATTCAAAATTCGTCATGAGACGAATGTAATATTTTTTTGGTTGCTTTTTTAAATTGTGTTAAGAGCTTTTTATTTCATTCATTTATAAACATTGAAAATTGTTTTAATTCTTTACTGTACTCATGAATATTTTATTTGTATTTTGGTTCATTTATTTTAATGTATGTTCTATGAAGCCCAAAATTAAATGCATTTTCTTCTTGGGAATCAATTAGTTTTTGTTTTTTTTTAATTTTCCTTCTTTTTTTCATTTTTTTTGTTTTATGCATAATGTAATTATTATTTTTTACCGAATTCTTTTATGTATATATATATATATATATATATATACGAAATTTTTAAATATATTTAACTAACTTTATTTATCTTATAATTTTTATAAATTTATTTATTTTGGATTATTCAACATAATTTACAAGTATTTCCGAGCTTAACATTTAAAATGTAGAACTGTTTTATTCACTTATTTGGTTACGTGTTTATGGAAACAGTTTAAATGAATTTCTGTTTTTTTTTGTTTTTTTTTAGAGAAAGATAGTAGAGAAGTTTGTTTATACGTATATATATTTATATATATGTTCATATCAGAAAATGATTCGATGAAAGTGAAAACAATCAAAACAAAAAAAAAAAAAAAACGACGGACAAAAATGATTTTAAAATATGAGATCATCGTAAACCCATAACAACTATTTATAATATTTGATTCGTTTGCAAGGATTATCTTGCCTTCTAAAAATAAGCACTTAAAACATTTAAAAAGGCATTGGCATTGATTAGCCGTTTCGGGAATAATAGCCACTTACATCTTTTGGTATATGATTAAGAGGAGTTATCCGATCTTGCAATTGTAGCCATTGACTGTCCGACTGATTTTATTAGAAGCGGTTGTCCCGTGTTTTCCTAAGAGGTGCGTATCGCCTTTGCAGGTTTTTTTATAATTGGTTGGTTCGCAAATATTCGGTTTGGAAATAGAAGAGATTTACTGTCATACGATTACATAAGAAGCGATTATCCGATATTCTAATGATAGCCGCTTATGACTTTTGAAGGCTTTTTAGAAGGGATTAGTCGGTCTTCAGTAATAACAACTTGCAGTACATGGCAGCCGCTTATTACATTTTAAGGCCTTTTAGAAGGGATTAGTCGGTCTTCAGTAATAAAACCTTGCAGTACATGGCAGCCGCTTATTACATTTTAAGGCCTTTTAGAAGGGATTAGTTGGTCTCAGTAGTAGCCACTTGCAGTACATGGCAGCTCGTTGGCAGCACGTTACGAACTATCAAATCTGCAAATAGTAGGCATTCACTGTCATTTGATTTCATTAGAAGTGATTGTGCGATGTTCTACTGCCAACTGCTTATTACATTTAAAGACTTTTTAGAACGGATTAGTCGGTCTTTAGTAACAGCCACTTGCAGTGTATGGCAGCTCGTTGACAGCCCGTTAGCAACTATCAGGTCTGGAAATAGTAATCATTTATTATCATTTGATTTCATTAGAAGTGGTTGTCCGATCTTTCAACTCCAGTACATTTAACATTTATTATTATGTCTTAACAAGGTTTCAAATATCGACCAATTACATCATTTGTCCGGTCGTAAATAGCATTTAGTGTCACCTGATAAAAGTGGTTTTGAGGAGTTCATGTCGTGTAATGAACATCTACAACATTTGATAGCTCTTTACTAGGAATTATCCGATTCTAAAATAACAAACGCCCGCAACCTTTCATAATTCAGTAGCAAAGTTTCGGTTTCGAAATATTACAGTTATCTCAGTAGTGGTTAACCTGTTCTCTAATAAAAGCTACTTATAACATTTGAACAGTGGTTTTCCGGCCTTGTTTACCGCGTTTTTAATTTTATTGGAAGTCCTTGCAGAGTTCAAAAATTTGTTAACAGGAATTGTTTAATGTTGCGTTAGTTGTGCTCTCAAGTCACTTACGATATTGAATACCTTATTGGAGCAGAATGTCCGGTAGCTATAATTAATTCTTCAGGAACAGGTGAAGTGTCAAAGGCCTCTTTATCCTTAGTCATCATCACCAAAACCTTATCTGGTTATGGAATACGAAAACTGCCGGCTAATGTACACTAATTCAGCTTATGAAGTACAAAGATTAGATGTTAGATAATTGACATTCTCTTTAGGGCTGGCAGGATAGCTTACCCAGATGCATATAACGTACGCCTTGCTTAAGGGTCAAGGCCACTGAAAATTTTTCAAAAAGTCAATTTTATTCTTTTATTATCTTAAACAATACCTACAGTAGTCAAAAATGACATAAAAAGACATTTGTAGGCGTGGCAAAGTTGTAAAAGCCCAAAACAATTGATCTTTTCTCCAAATTCGAAATTTTGAGAATAGCTATGCTTGGCAAAGCCTAGCTATAGGTAGGCATTGGAATTAAATGATTTTTTTTTCTTTTTTTTTTTGATATTACATATCATTTTATATTAATAGCGCCTCACGAGAAAGGCCCCGATGTTGTCAGTTTTTAATATTTTTCAGAAATGTTTTTTGAATATTTAAAAGTACGCTTAATAGGGCTGCCAAATATTATTACTCAAAAAATTGTGAAAGAAAAACTTTTTTTTGAAAACTGTGGCAATGGAACCTTACTCCTTACTCCTTAAGTAACATATGTTATAGCATGCAAGTAGATAGATATCAAATTTTGAGGCCATACGCTCGTTAAAAATGCAGAACAAGCTTTCAGTTTCCCCTCCCGAGTGACAGACATGGCTAATTCGATCTGACAACTGTTTACACCAATCAAAAATATATGTGAAAAGTAATTGAGATCAAAATATATACGAACTTTTTAATGCTTATAAAAATTCCGACTTATATATGAATATTTATGGACTGGATTTTGTTTTTTGTGTTTTTTGTTTTTCGAATGAATTCTTATATACTATATAAACAATGTAAACAATAATTTATAAATAAATAATAAATAAGTAAATAAATGAAAAATTTAAAATCTGCCTGAATACGTTATATTATATGTTTTTAATTTTAATGTAGTTTTGTTTGATTTGCATTAAGTAATAAGTAATACTTGTTTATGGATATTTATTCATGTTGCATTTTTTGTTTTTTTTTTTTTTACTTTAGTTTTTATGTTATCTTTTCTTTTCTTCCATTTTGTTTTTCTTCTCTTTTTTTTTTTTAGTAAATATTTTAAATAATATTTTGTTGTTGTTGCACATGTATATTCATATTAATGATTTTACTTTTTATTTATTTTTTCTGTTTTTTTTTTTAAGGGTTGGCAGATGTTGTCTTTTGTTGTTGTTGTTGTGTTATCGCTTTCGCTATTTCACTTTAGAGAACTTTAGACATCTAAGCTGGTCATGTACGATAGCCCCCAATCATTATTAAACCAAATATTAAAGCTAGGCTACAAGCTGAATAAAATTTTTTGTAACCGACGCTGACGATGTAACCGCTGAAGCAGAAGATTCACCTGAAAGGGGAAAGATACGTGAAAAGAAAGCAAAAGAAAATGATAATAAATATTTGAAGCATCTCTTTTAAGACTTCATACAATTTAAAATTAACGTAATTACTTTATTCTATCTATCAATCTTCAATGACGAAAGTTTCCAATCAAATATTTGGGAGGGTGGGCCGAGCGTCATCTACTATGACATGAAACCATCACTAAGGAGTGCTTATCGACAATAATTGAACCAATTGCAACAAGACGTCGGCGGCACACGCCATAAGTGATTATATAGCTAGTTTTCAGTATGAGAAAGTTCGTCCCCATATAACAAAATTAGTTCGGAAAACTTTAAAAAGTTAAAAAAAAAGGTTGGCCTTAAAGCTTCATTTAAGTAGTACTTAAGTAGTTATGCAATAGTATTACATTTTATGCTTTGTAGTACTATGTCTTGTACTTTGATGGTCAAGCCAATAAGCTTATTACGCTGTCTGTGTGAGAAAACGGTTCTTTAACTGCAACACTCTAAACTACTTATGGTATGAATGTATGTAAAGTTTGCCCACATTTATGTAATATGTGATATTCCCCGAATCGATTTATGCAGATTTGTTCCTCTAACCGTTTGATACCTCTCTATGTGTTTTTAGCCTATAGATCACAATTTTCAACACTTTGACATAATAAGACTTAGTATATGGATTTAGATGCAATTGAATGCAGGTTAGACTGGATCAGGCAGTTTTTACAATCACTCTCCATGTAACGTTCTTCGTCGAAAAGGTCTTGCTTGACACGAAAGAAGGTTTCGCCTTTTAATACAACTTCAGGAAAGCCACTGAAAGATTGTATTTTGGAGTATCAAATGATCGGATGGAAATATTTGATAAAAATCAGTCTTATATAGACGTTCTTCGAAAAAAATAGTTTATTCTTAATATCTTATGAGGGAAATAGATTTGGTTTCGAAATTTGACACGTAAATATGTTTGGGTCATATGGGTCTAATATTCCGACTTCAACTTATGTAAGGGGTTTTCACGAAACGTAGCAATACGGTGTAATTTTAAGCATCCTATAATGGAAATTGGTACCGAATATACATTTAGTGTATTGTCTCTGAACCATATAAGTTTAATTTTCCGACAGCATACAAAGGCTTTTTAATTGAAAAGCCTTCACAGAGAAAGACGGTCTCATTTTTAATATCTTCTGATGGAGACAGGTTCCGAATAAATAATGGGTGATATTAAAAGTCTCCGCGGTTTTTTGCCACTAGATGGTGTTGATGCCTGTATATCGGGCAGCACACCCCTGATTGTCTCAAACGAACATGTGTTCAAAAGGTGACATTTCAGCTTACATTTTTTGTGCAGATAGTTTTCTAATTCTTTGCTCGCGTAAAAAGTTATATTGATTTGAAAATGAGTGAAATATCTGAAGAAATACGCTACGCAATGCTTTTTTACTATAAAAATGCATGTACTATAAAAAAAGTTGCGACAAAAAAAAGAATGTGAAGTGTATTATGAGAATGCTGAAGTGAACGAAGGGCCCAGCGGTGGTTTGGTCGATTCCGTTCCGGAAATTTTGATGTCAAAGATATATCTCGCAGTCACTGAAAAAATCGATGAAATTTTGCAACTTGTGGAGCAAGGCCGGCATGTAATCTGTCAGCAAATAGCAAAGGCTCTAAACATCAACCACATGATAGTTTGCAATCATTTGAAAAGAGCAGGCTGCAAAAAGATGCTCAAAAGAAGACCTAAAAACTGCGGATACATTTTATATCACCTCTTTTTTGACATTTGACATTTTATTTAGTGGATCGCATAGTTTTGTCTTCCGATAATATCAGACATAAGAGGTTACCATAGAAATTAGGTCTTTGCATGTTAATTTTTAGTGATTTATGGTCGGTTTAGGTTCCGAATAGAAACTTGACATCTAAATCTATGTATTCCATTGGTACGATATAGGTCTAATATATTTCGACTTCACCCCATACAAGGGGTTCTCATGGAAAGCAAATTTCTACAAATGGGTATATTTCTTACATATCTCAACCATTTAAAGGTCCTCATGACTAGAAACCCCTCATATGGCAAGAAGGCGTAATTTTATGACAGCAATTGGTTGATAATAACAATTTGGCAGGCAATTGCAACAAATTCGGAAGTAATAGGACTACGACTTCTGAAAAGTCATTTTCCATATGAAGTCTAATTTTTGATAAGTTATGACGAAGGTAGATCAAAAATTATATTAGTTGGGAAGTGATGTAGGGTATTTAAATAGTCAGCATTGTTCGACTATAACATTGCAACATGTTTGCTTTACGAAATACTGGAATGTTTTTTCTTAGAGCTGAATAATGGGCATATTGTAGGGTGGTGTGTAGTTTGCACACAAATATTCTCAAAATAAAATATTTACGTTATTTTTTGTCCCTTTTTACATGTTAAACAAAGTGGCACAGTCGAGGTTTTTTTTTCTGTTTTCTTTTTCCCGAATGTTATAATTCTTGTTTAAGTAAATGATAGCAATTTCAACTGAAAGCTATACATCACCTTTGTGTGTAAAGAGGAAGTAAACATTCAACTGGTTTATGGTCACACACACAGAAATCATTTCCTTTATTTCAATAATTTCGCAGTGAATTGGAAAACATTTGTAGTCAACGATGGAGTGTATTTGTTAACTTTTAATCAACATAAAACGGAAAAGCTAAATAATCTTTTAGTTATTTATTTCATCTTTTAATGTACACACATAGGTACAACTCTGGTATACTTAAGTTTATCTGCTTTGCATAATGTTTCAACTGTTTTCTAATTCATTAAACATGCGTTGATTTCATTTAAAGATAAACTAAATAAAAGCTGAAATCGTAATAATATTAGGTAAAGAATGAAAGGAATAAAAACGTAAATGAATAAAGAAAATAAAAAACGAATAAATAGATCTTTTATCTCTTTTTCCATCTTTTTACAAAGCAATTAGTTTTCTATAATTATAATAATGTTCTGATGCAGAGTTTCTCAAGTGAAATATTTTATTGGGGCCACAAAAATTGTCAGCGCACCTCGATATTGAAATACGTTATGCCTTATTTTGAAATCTTTGAATACGTTTAGAAGAAAATTTGTTTGTATTCTGAAACTTCTCGTGTTGTTGGCAAGAAATATTTACTAGAGATAGATAGTTACATCAGTAACCGTTTTGGAGTCTTGCGCTACAATCTCCATTGTGCATGAAAATTTTATATCTTGCAATAAACAAGTAAAAACCCTATAGTAGGGCGCGGCTAATCGTTAAATATCCTCCAGGCGTTCACATAATGACTTTTCCAGAACAGGAGGTTATATAGAAAGAGATCGAAAAAGTGGTCGGATCCGAAGTATTTTCAATAGCGTTCATCCCTTGAGCCATAAAACTTGACTGTACCAAATTTCATCCAAATATCTCGCAAATTGTAGCCAATAGGTTGGACACGAGAAAATGACATAGACAGACGGACAGAAGAGTTTAGATTGACTGAGAATGAACTTCATTGCAATTAAGTTTATGCTCATTGTGGAATCACTTTTTACACACACATTAAGTTTATGCTCATTGTGGAATCACTTTTTGAGTCAAACGGTACAATAAAAGATAGATCTATCTCAAATTTTTTGGGCGTTAGTACATCGTGGTACCGTTAAAAAAAGCCTATTTCATAGGGAGTGAGAAAAATAAACAATATTTGCTTTCAATTCAACTTTTGATCGAAAAGTTTGTTCAATAAAAAAAAAAAATTTGAATTTATAACGAAGTGGACCTAATACGGTTGAGGAGGATTAGTTCCCCAACAAATTAAACTAGATTATCAAGAACCAAAATAACATCCTGAAGGTAGTCATAGTTATGAGCAACGTAAATATTAAACCTATGGCGAAATGGATGAAGTGATTACACCGATTTTCGATTGCACCATGACATATAGATATCCATCAGAAACAGTGCAAGTACTAGGTGCGACAAATTTCATATCGTACACATTTGAAGATCAATGACACAAAACGTTAAGATTGAGCACAAAAAATTAGGTTATTGCAGTTAGCGATTATCGTTTGTAGCATGGAAACCAATACATACGATAAATCGGTAGGTGGGTTAAATTAGGTTATTGTAGTCACCGATTATCGTTCGCAACATGGAAACTAATTCATACGATAAATCAGCAGGTGGGTTAAATTAGGTTATTGTGCCATAGGAAATCATACGATAAACCGATGACTTTGTTAAATTAGGTTATTATGCCTTAGGATATCATACAGTACATACGATACATCGACAGCTGTGTTAAATTAGGTTATTGTGGTGACCGATTATCGTTCGTAACACGGAAACCAAAATTAGGTTATTGTAGTCACCAATTATCGTTCGTAGCACGGATACCAGTATACAGGATAAATTGACAGCTGTGTTAAGTTAGTTTATTGTAGTCAGCAATCCCGCATACTGTCAGTCGCGGCAACGCACAGCCCACAGATCCGTCCACAACGAAAGAAATCATTGTACCAGAACCAATTCGATCCAGAAGACCTAGTTCAAAATACAAATGTTCCAAAAGCTCGAAATGTCTGCCGCATCGCCCTCTCACGCTGCCTACTGATTTTTACGAAGTTGAGAATACGTCAGAAACAATGCACAGAATTCGATCTTAATGCAATTTTTATTTTAGTCAACGTAAGTAAGAGATAACCTGTTAAAACGAGTGGATGGACGGATGAGTATGGTTAAATTCATATTATATGGAATATCTAACACATATTTCGAAGTGTTACAAAGTGAAACAAACAAATCTCGCATACTGTCATTCTTCTGCGATCATTGTGAAACGACGTGAACCGAAGATTTATAAAATGCTTCATATAACTTTTCTAGATTTGTTAGTTCGAAAAGTGAATTGAATTGAGAAACACTGTTGCAATGTATACTTGTAAGCTTTAAAGCTTTTAACTTTTTTTACTAAAGCTTTTGACCTAAAAAAATCAAATGAAAAAAAAATACAAAAATAAGTTTTAAGATATTCAAGTTTCCTTTTTTTTTTCCTTTTCGAGATTTATTTTATACGCTTTGCAAAAAAAAAAAAAATTGGGAGAACATTCTCTATATTTTAATGAGTGAACTGATATGCTATGGCTTTTAGTTCTTTCTTTTAATTCTGTGCAATATTTTAAGTTTTTTCTTTTCGAAATCATTTAGAATACGTTTGCTTTAATTACACTTATATTAGATAACCCGGTTGTACTGCAAGTCAGTATATAAAACGAACGAATAAAAAGACTAAGAAATTAAATTTATCATTTTAGTTACAATCACAACACTATTGCTTTTTCTAAAAGACTAATGGATGAAATATATATAGTTTATACTCGCCCTACAGAGAGAGAGAGAGAGAGATAGCCATCGCCTTGGGTTCAATAAAAATTGGATAATTATCTAGATTTATTTTAAAGAAATGCAAAGGGTTTTCATACACACATGAAAGTGTAAATCTTAAACGGGAACACTACAATAGATTTTTCCGAAAATCCTATTTTTTTTTTTTATATATTGGATTAATAGATGCGATGGGACTTCCAGGAAAGAAAGAAGGAAAAAAGACGATTATCTGACTTAGTAGGTCTTCAAGCGCTATATAAAAACGCTCTTTAAAGCTTCAAATATTTGTAATACGTTTACATGACTATCTTTAGAAAGTCGACTTTTTCGATCATTTATTCAAGGTTTCCATACACACTTCCATAACAGCCTTCTTATGTTATCTTTGGGAATTTTAGGAAGCATTTAAGTGAAAATGAAAAAAGCGCAAGATTATGTTAAGCCCTTAAAGCAAATTTTGCATACTCATCGCCCCTAAACGACTTTAGCTTTATTAAATTTTGAATATTGGACTAACTCCTTAAAATCGTCGATTTTTTCAATTGTTTTCTTTTTGTATCTTACTCCACTTACAGTAAGTTTGTGAGGATGTATATAACAATCATGAGCTTTTATCATATCGAACAATCTAAGTTTGTCCGTCTCTCTTCCGTTTTGTGTCAAACTTATACACCGCTAAGGGCGATCGCTATTGATAATAGTTCAGATCGAGTCACTTTTTCCATCACGTTCACTATAAAGCCTTATTCTGAACACTGGTTATGCGAATAATTGTAGAGTGATATAGGGTATTTAATGGTGGCCAGTGGCCGACAATACTGTTGCCGACGATGTGTGGAATTTGGGATCTTAGCGAACCTAAGCAATACAGCGAACGTCAACACTGCCTAAGAACAAACTATAGAAGGTGATCACGGAAGAGCGATTTCTTTTTTGAAACTTTGTACCGTTCGTGTCTTTTTTTACGGTCCCAACAATATTGGCATTTGTGTTCAGTACAGTTTAATATAATAAAAATTATTAAGTTAAATTATCAAATCATTATCCGCGCGAGTAGCTGAGTATGCAGAAGGACGATTACCAAAATGGTGATCGCGGATTGCCTTTGAGTTTCCCTGGTGTAGGGAGTGCATAGTCGATGAAGGCATAACACTTACCAATTGGGCACGTACCCACGTGCGGCTATCTCCCAATTCCTTTCTCATATCTATCTGATCGTCACCGTGTTACGCGACTAGGGGACATCTTTTGACTGATTGTTCATTGTAAAAAAATGTGCCTTTGTACAGAATATGAAAATTGCTTAAGTTTATTACAAAAGCAACGCAATCATTCCGGCCAAATTTTCCCCGTTAATAAGCAAATTTATGGTCGACATAATCGAGCATATTGTTCATAATGTAATTGACGTTAACAATCCAACCCGTCAAAGACGTAAATGTATCACTGAACATAACATTGCAGTTACCGTCAAAGGAGAACGCTATGGAGACGTAATTAATGAACTTTCGTGGCATAAATTAGATGATTTCGACTTGAAAGAGGTGTGTGGTTGCAACAAAATGGTGCAATATGCCATATGTTGCGCGACACAGTCAATGTCTTAAGAGAATAATATAGTTACTATATAATTAATATACCATAGGCGCTCTGTGTCCTTAGTCTCCATTATTACCCGCGTTATTGGTGCAATAAGACCGTAAGGGCTTAGTGACCTAACTTTCCATTATTACTCAGGTTATTGGTGCAATGAGAACTGATATATATGGATATATATGTTATGTAACGTATTGACTTCGTGGAACGATCTATTTGACTAATAACTAATTTGCCATATGTTTTGTCGGGACTGTATTCTGTAATCAATTATAATAGGTTGGAGGGAAAGTTCTTTCGTATTTTAAATAGGCAGGTAATATTTCTTGTACTACGAGTTGCTCAAACAGGGAAAAACCATTGACGCGGATCTCCACTGCAATCAGCTGAATATATTGAATGTAGCTATCAAAGAAAAAAGGTCTGCATTAGTGTGTAGAAAAGGAATACGATAGATAATGCTCGACCGCATATTGCAATGGTGACATAACAAAAACTGAATGCGCTAGGATGGGAAGTCTTCAGTCACCGACCGTATTTATCTGACATTGCACCATCCGATTATTACCTGTTTAGATCTCTGCAAAATTATCTAACGGGAAAAAAATTCAAGTCTTTTGGAAGTGTTTCTAAGGCAGTTGCTGACTATTTTAACTCCAAGGACGAGAACTTCCACAAAACAGGAATTCACAGGTTACCTGAAAGATCGCAACAGGTTTTAAACAAACAACGGAACATATATAATTGATTAATATTAAACAGGTATTTGTATAAAAGAATTCAAATATTTTCTTTAAAATACGACGGAACTTTCCCTCCAATCTATTATTTATTTAAAATCGCTTGGAGTGACGAAAATGATGCATGACTACTTTAAGGCGCCTTTGTCTGCTTTGCTTAGACTATTTAACCAGAATCTGCGCATTATATATATACCATATTATTTTGAAAAGTCGTTAGATGAGACAATGCATTAAGCGAGATGGTGTGGGGTATAGGGCCTCACAATAGTGTTATAAGTGCTTATAAATATATTTATAACATACCTATTATAAATATCTGGAGAATCTGATATTTCATATCCAAAGACCTAACGTAATAAAAAAACCAAATAGATTACGAGTTCAAAATCTGGCGATATCAAGTAATATCCGCTCTTCCTCTTCTTTTTCTCGCTAAGTAACTTTATTTTTCAAAATTACGATTATTTGCTTAAAATATTTTTTTTTTTTTTTTATTTGCAATAATTAAAAAATTATAAATCTTTTTTCAATACATTTATAAAACCTTAGTATGCCTTATAAGCAATTTTCTCTTTTATCTTTTGCTTACCATGTTATTCTTGTAGTTAACATACAAGACACACAAAAAGAAAAGAGAAAAACGACGAAAAAACACTCACCATTTATAACATTTAGTGTTACAGTCACACTGGGGCTATTTGACGGACTACACGTGTAATTGCCGGTATCACGTTTTTTCGCTGATTCAATGATTAATGAACCGATCTGTTGTTGTTATGGTTGTTATTTACCATATTTGATGCCAGCAGAGTTGAGTATAAAAAGACAAGCATGTGAATGAGAAAAACAAAGAGATAAAAAATATAAATTTAATATAAAATCATGGAATATTTTTTTTCTTTTTTGTGTTAATACAAAATATAATATGATATATCTGAAATCAATTAAGTACAACATGCTCGCAGACACTATGATATCTTTTTTTTCTGCTACCACTTGTTATGCAGGGTACATCAGATTTATGCGGATTTATGTAACGCCCACCATCTTTTATTATATCGATCGATTTAGTGTTGTCTATCCGTCTGTCCGTCTGTCCATCTTGCATTCTTGTGCTGAACTTATACATCGTAATTTTTGAGATATTTTGATGAAATTTTGTACCTCAACGCATTTTGCTCAAAGGGCGAACGTTGTTGAAAATGGTTCGGATCGAACTACTTTCCAGATCACCTAACATATAACGCCTTATTGTAAAAAATCGTTATATGAATAACTGCAGAGTGGTGTAGGGTATTTAATAGTGGCTCGTGACTGATAAAAATGTTTATTGTGTAGAATTGAGATCTTCGGAGACGTAGGTAGAGCAGCGAATGTCAGCATTCCCTATGAACATCCTTACGCGAATATTAATCTATAAGCGCTACAGGGCGATCATGTAATGGTCTTCGTTATAACGTCCTTAAAAATCGTATAAAGTCATAAAATTAAATTATTAAGTCATTATTCACATGAGTAGCCGAGTAAGTAAGATCGTGACTCCAACCCATTCAAAATCTTGTTTGTCTGATGTCTGTCAACCTATAGGCTACCATTTTTCAGGTACTCGCACGAAATTTGGCATACTGACAAGTCTTAGTCCACGGACGATTGAAAATGGATTGGATCGGAATATTTTTACGACCACTCGCTGTATAATGCTTAATTAAAAAAGTCTTTAGATATGGGAAGAAATTGTAATTTTTAATGTTCTTCAGAAAAATCTATATAGAAACAGTATCCTGGCTCAAAAAATAAATGTGCAAAATTTGGAACGGAAGGGATCATTTTTTGCGTGGTCTTCCTATATGCTGATGTGCTGTTGCTTCGCAAAGAATATATAATATATATTCCATAACGATGATGTTTTAGTTTGTAGTCATTTTACGAAAAAGTTTCCTGTTGAAAGTCTGGATCAAGTAGATCTATTTTTTTAAAAACCATCTGATACACGGGCTCCCACGAGAAATAAGCTTTCATATGACAATGAAGTCTAATTTTTAGTTCTTTAGGAAAAAAAAAAATTGATTTTCGCTAACGATGGAATACGTCCGTTCACGTCCTTCCCATACAAACGTTTCATTGCAAAGTATACCTTTTCATTTTTTATGGAACTAATGGGATAATTGTATTAAGTAAAGTGATATGTAGGATATTTAATGCTCAGCTTTGCCGAACTATTGTTTTTTTTTTCACTTATTTAAATTGCATTTCTATTTTATTTGTAAACATTTTTGGGTTTTCACGGCATTCATTTCATTTTTGTGGATCTTTTGTTCGGAAAAAGACTTTATTATCAAGATTATAATTAATTTTAATACTTTTTTGCTGTTCTCTTAAGTATCTTTGTGTGGTAAGTGAAGTATGAAATGTAAAGTAATCTGTTTATTATATGCTGCGTCAGTTAACCAATCAATTTTCCATAGTTAAACAGCCGAGGGAAATGTTTCCATCAAATCTTATATTCGCTATCTATTGCAGGTTCTAAATTACATTTCCATACCTATTTGTTGGAATATTTCAAGTTAGTTTTTGTCTTCAACTTTTAATTGGTCTTTATAAGTATTGTTAGTGTTGAATTTTAGGTAAATAATCTACTGGATGTAAGAAATCTGGATTTGTTATATCTCAAGTTAAAGGAAGTTAATGCTATATCCTTGTTGTTATTTGAAAAAGATATTTATTGACTTTGCTTTTAGCATTTTTTTTTTTTTTTTGTATTGCGTTATACAAAGAGTAGAAAATTTATTTCATTGTGATATCTTTTTACATTCGCAAGCTGGTCCACTTTTCCAAATCTTGCCCGTAAGTTATCAAATGTGTGCAGTAATGGAAGTAAGTGTGCCTAGCACTCTCTACAGTCTCGGAAGCTAACTTAGCTGTGTTGTGTTTAGATGTAAGTACTTCCACGATAGTCCTTTTATGGCGATAAAGCACATATACCCGGCAATGGAAGGGTTGCCATCTATTTGGTCTGGAGTTGTCTTGCTTACAAGCATGGAGGCATCTTTGAGTGATCGTTTGTCGATCAATTATCAAAAAGAAAACTAATATACTTCTTAAGTCCTTACGTCCTAAAACTAATAACGGCGTTACGTTAGATTTAGATCTAGAAATTTTTGTTAACTTCTTAAATTTTAAATCCTCACATCAAACTTGAAGTACGTTTTCGTAAATGTCCAATTCGCAGCTTATAGGAAAGTGCATTAGATACACATGATCTTCAGATTGCTCAGTTATCTTGCTGGAGGTGTTGCCAAGTTGTTTAAGAAATATATTCGACTTGCCAGCCACTGTGTACGGAAAAAAGCAACTATGTGAATCGTGACTAAAAAACATATGTTTATCTGCAAGTTTTAGGAAAGTGCAGCCAAGTTGGAAATGATAATTCTATAAAGTTTTTTTTCGAATCCTTTACTCTACCTATATACCGAGTGCGACAAAACAACACTATTAGTATTTATGTGCTGATTAAAATACTCGGACGGATGTGAATAGATAACTTTATTTCTTATTAATCGGGCTAAATCGAGCCGGATATGCTTCGTCTACAGTCTGCTGAAAATTTGGATTTGATTGGACCTGCTAACTAATGTTTATCCACTCGTAAGAATTACGTCAGAGTTGGCGAGCTTAGAGCTCCGTACGGTAACGCATACGGCAGGCGAGTGTTCGAAGTGATAAAAGCATAACATTTATCGATCCAGCATCAATTAGTTCGTAGCCTAATTTTTCTCGTCCCCCCTCTTTTTACTGATCATTACCGGCTTACCAGTATAGGTGACAACCCCTGAATGATTTATCTATGCATACATGCATTTATTAATCGATTCATGCTTTTTGGAAATCGTAAATTTTGAGAAAGACAACTGCCGTTTTAAAAATGCACACGATCTGTACTTCAAAGTCTGTCATTTGTTTTGCTTTCCTATCATAATTTCTTAAAAACAATTATGACTTTTGTTGTATGAACATAATTTATTTTGCGTAAATGGTTTCTAATGTTCGCCTTAAGCTGGATTTAATTTTTCAATTTTTTGTCTCACTGCTTATATGGTCTGCTACGGCGGTTATCCTGTTTCAACCGTTATACTTGTAAACAATTTACCCTTGGATGAGTTTGAGGAGGATAAGAAAGACTTTGGAAAAAATGTAATATTTTAATTTTTTAAATTGCTCTGTTGTTACCGCGCTTGTTACTGTCGTTGTTGTTGTTGTTGTTGTTGTCGTCGTTTATGTGTAAACTTCCCAAAACAAAAAAAAAAAAAAAAAAAAGAAGAAAGGCAATATGCTTGACATATTTCGGTTGAATGTTTATGGTCACGAGTGGTAATTAAATGTTGAAAAGTTATAAAATGAAAAAAAAAATAAAAAAAAAAATGTTAAAAAAATTAAAACTTTCTTTGTTGAGAGAATAATAAGCGCAAAAATTTTCAAATTAAAATATAATGCTTTCGGCCATTTGCGACCTTCACATTGCTTGCTGTGTGTTACAATGTAATTTCGTTAAAATAAATTTTAAAGTAAATTCGTTTACCGTACTATGAGCGTCACTTTCAAATTCGGATATATTGCGGTCAAGTGTAGTTTTGTGACGCTTAGAATCAGCTGCCAATTGGTCGATGCCATGATACCACATAATAAACGTGGGCGGCTCTAAAGCACCCCGTACTATACAGCGTAAAATTACAGTGCTGCCAGCTTTAACATAACGATCGGGATCACCGAGAATTTCAGTACGAGGAACTGCAAAGAGAATTTAAACAAAAAATTATTTCAATTAATTTAAAGCTCGAAGTAAAATAAAATCAATAAATTTCTGACGTATGGTAGGAAAAAGAAATTAAAAGTTTTATTAACCTTATCTAGGTTATGTTGTGCGGAAAATCTTCCACATGTACATTTATATACATATTGTAAATTTTATCGTATTAAGATAACAGCCAGGGTGTTGTTTATTCGCTTTTGTCAGAAGAGTGCTTTACCAAAGCGAAAAATTTTAATGAAATATTGGTTAAGGCCAATTTTTCTTTCTTAATAAAGTTAATAAAGTTCTATATAGAGGCACATTTTCTTACTGCAGTTCGGCCATTGGAATCCGAGATGCAGCCCTATGTGTTTATACAATAGATTATAGCATATATGCATCCACTATAAACTATATATATGCACACATAGTGTATATATATTAGCCACATATACCACATATGTATATACATATATATATGTATACATATTTACATTGGGCATCCCAGCGAATTTTCGATTGTTAATTTGCTAAATAACAGAAGAAGAAGACTATAGTATATGTGAAAAGTAGTGAAGAAGTGAAGAAGTAGTGAAAAGTAGACTCTTAAAATAGCAGTACGCAGTGAACAGCATACAGTGAACAGTTGATAATGAACAAAGAGTGACAAGGGTTTTGCGTAGGTTCCTGCCTTTATGGCTTAACCTTACGGTGCCGATGACACACAGGCTAATTTAGCGCAACCCATGCCCCCAGTGAGTTGGACAATCCCTATAACGCAAACTGCACTGGACTCCAGATTGTTTATTGCGTATGGCTCAATAAACCTCCTTTGGTAAGTGGTGAGGCCTATTCTTACCTCGGTTATTCCGCTAGGAAATGTGAAAACCACAGTCACCACGAATACTCCCCGAAGGACCGTACCCAAGCAGTCAGGGCTCATACATTGACTAACTGCTGCGTTCAAAAGGGGTTTGCCATGCTTTCACCTAGGTGTGTGCACACATCCTGGTTTCCACACAAGCGAGTTGTGGTATATCAATATATATATATATTATATAATGCAGCGAATTTTAATGGTGCATTGATTCAAATTTCATTGTGAGCGGGCTCCTGGCCCCCGTGGAGATTAAATTTAGACTACAAGTTGATAATGAACAGCTGACAGTGAATAGCTGATAATGAACACCCGACAGTGAACGATTGGCAGTGAACAGCTGACAATGAACAGCTAACAGTGAATAGCTGACAATGAACAGTTGACAGTTGACAGCGAAGAGATGACAGTGCAGATTTCAAAGAAAACGAACTAACGAGCGTGGCAGAAAAACAAAGAGAAGCAAACGTAACAGGACGTTGTCGAATTAAGTTGTAAAGTCGATACAAAAATAATAGTTAAAGTGTGCATAGTCGCTTTTGTGAGATTGATGCTCCACCACAGCGAGAGGTTATAATTAAGTGCTTAGTGAAGTCTAATTTTTCTTGATAAAGTTGCATTTCGAGGATTAGTTCGTTGCTGCAATTCGATCATTAGAATCCGAGATGCAGCTACATACATGCAGCTATATATATATATATATATATATATATATATAGAATATAGTATATATATATAAAACACAGAATCTTAAAAGAATAGTACGCAGCGAACAGCTGACGTTGAACAACTGACAACTGAACAGCTGACAATGAACAGGTGACAGTTGACAGCGAAAAGCTGACAGTGAACATTTCAAAGAAAACGAACGATTGAACGTGATAGAAAAGCAAAGAGAAGCAAACGCTACGGTTAAGTGGATGTGGTCGCATCAAGTTGTAAAGTCGTGCAATCGGGCATCTATACCTACGTTAAACGTTTTCTTATTTTTATTATGATTATCTTCTTAATTTGTCTTCCAATCGAATTAGTCTTTGATAAATGTCAGTATTTAATATTCTTATTTAAGACATAAATAATAGTAACAGCTATGTAATTAGTCCTTATATATGCATGTGGGCAGAGAAAAAAGGTACGAGATAAATTTTTCAATTCCATGTCACAGAAAGTAGGGAAAGGTGGCTTACACAAAGCCCGCAAAACGTTTTTACATGTGGCGACATTGTTCGGAGTTAATTCCGGGGATCTCACGTGAACTAATTCTTGCAGCAAGCAGTTAAAGGGGTCTATTTAAGTTTCGTAGCTTTTCTATGTGGACAGTGTAATAAATGAATGCTCTTTAAAGTTGTGATACGTAAACTATTTTGTCTTGTTATGCTGCAAAAGTAAATTGTAAAGATTGTAGATCGAGTTTCTTGAGAAGAAAATGCAAGAAAATTTAGTTTTTATAATAATATTAGATGGGTCGGGCAGAAGAAGAAAGGTGGCCACTTTGTCAGCTTCAAACTTATCAAACTTATTGCCGCACCACTAGTTCGATCACAAAACTTTGTCACGGCACCACCACAAATGAAACAAAAATGTATTATTTATGGTTCCTTAGTAAAGATGCACGCTCATGTTGGTAAATAAAAGGTAGACTTGTATTTTTGAACGAGGGAAGCCAGTATTAACTGTTGCAAAAAAAAAAAAACAAAACAATTCGAGTAAATAACATGATCCGGTTTTTACACGTACATAATGTGATATATCAAATCTTCCATAGCTTCATAATAACCATGTTTCTGTAGCTTTTTCGAGATAATCAAATACACTTTCACATTTATTGATATAAAAACGTTGTACGTTGTTGCCTTTTTTTAATTACTGAAAAAGTCTGTTCGAGTTTTTAATGCAAGCAATGAAATCAATGTAATAAAATTCAAGGCCTACTTATCTTTCCTCTTTCCATAACATAAAGTATCTTCCTTAAAAACTACTAGGAACGTCCACCACGCATTACCCCTTTTTTTCATATATATGTATATATTTATTGTTATGTTGTACTGGCGCTCATTTTTAATTCAGTTTCAATTTTAAATTGAAAACCTGTGCGATTTAATTCAATTATTTATTCACTGTAATTATATTGTAAAAAAGCAAAAAAAAAAAAAAAAAAAAACGGAACCATATAATAAAAACAACAATTCAAGATAAAAAGCAGAAAAGAGAATGCAACTGAATTGCGTGATTGCATTTACGCGCCCAAATATGTTCTTTGGATTGCAAGCTACAGTACTTTCCCGATAGAAGAAGTGCATATGGTCTCAAGTCTCCTTTCAAACCCAATTTATACTCAATTGAACTAATGCCTTTGCACTACAGGGATAAATCAAAAATCAGCGCACTCGGCTTTGAAGTAGAATAGTAATATCACATCACTCAATAAGTCTCCGGTCTGATACATATCGAATTTTTAGCATCTACCTGACACTTGCAAACTATCCTCATAATTGTGGGTATAGCGATTAGCCCAACGCAACCGTCCTTAGATTGACTTTAAATGGCCTTGGAAAATATTTCGACTCATTAGCTAATCAATATGTGGTCCAAAGTGCGAATTACAATTTTTAGTTCGTTTACGAAATCCTTTCATTTTTAATCTGAATTGCTGAACATTTGTAAATGTATTTTTCATCAATTTTTTTATAAAAATGGGTGGAGCTTGCAATTTTTAGCTTCAAATGAAATTATTTATGATTTAATTCCACGAAGTTTTCAGTAGCAGCCACTCCATGATAATCATATTATTGACGTTTCTGTTGAGGATGTTTTATAAGATGTCGGTTAATTCTTCATGTCAGTACACTTCCACATTTTGCTCAGACTAATTACACCGAAAAAACCGAAAAAAAGGGGGATTATGTAATGAAAAGAAGAATTCAATATGAAAATGTACAAAAGTAATGGAATCCGATTATAATTTTCTTACGGATATCATGTGCGATACTTTGTTGTGAAAGAGCTATTTTCGAAAGCATATTGCAACGCAAAGCTGGGCAACGAACTTAAACGTAATCCAATTTTTTAAGACCGATTGCAAGATGAAAGGAAGGTCGATTCTTCCAACGTACGTTTTGTCGTATAAGAAGTAATTTAAAATTTGGCAACACATAGATGAAAAAGACCATCAACGTTATTTAACATACGTCGTTCTATTTTTGGAGAAATTCTCATTTATTCCGGGCAAGTTCTTCTCTGAATTATTTAGTTCATTCGTTCGTTATTGAAGATTTATAGTTTTTAAAGAATATTTTAAACTATAAGTGTAATCTAATGGGAAAAAGGGGAAATTTATGTTTTTTAAGAGATAAAAGAAAACTGTACAACAATTGTGTTCCTGGATATGCTAACTATGGTTGCAACAGTTCTGTCATAAAGGAAAACTAACAATTTAAGGGGCCAAAAATGCATGATAAGAATCAAAAACTACCAAGGAGCTACTAATGAAAAATTATTGTCCGAATCTTTGAGATAACATAACAGAGTAGATAAAAATTTGCACTATCAAGTGATTGTTCGCGGGTTCAAATCTCAGCAAGGTTGTTTGACCATATCTAGCCCAAGCTATCGATGAGTGCTACTCAATAAAGAGATAACACTTACCACCTGGGTACATACCCACTAGATTGCGACTGGTCGTTATTTCGTTCTCTTTCTCCGTCCCTCTCCCACCATCAGCATTTTGCACGTAGAGGAGATATTGTCTGAGAAATTGGATATAAAAAATTAAAATAATAATAAATAACGAAACAGTTGAAACGACTGCAGTGCAACACAGCGTACCATTAAATACCGCACATTATCCTACAGTGATCCGTACATCATCCTTTTGAAAGTAAACCATAATATGAGAAGTGGTCAAAAAACTAGTCCCGCACGAATCATTTTCAATGGTGTTCGTCCTTGGACCAAAACACGCCAATCTATCATTTATGAAAAATTGCGGCCTGTAGGTTGAAAATAAGAATACAAGACAGAGAGACGGACACACAAGCTTAAATGGATTCAGTAAGTGAAAAGTTCGATTTATCTCAAGTCTTTCTCTTTGTTGGCAAATTCGCATAGGCTTAATATTCTCTTATATCACAGTGGAGTACAGTATTCTCATTGATTTTTTGAGGACAAACTCAAAAAATGCAACGTCAAACAAAGGAACCAAAATGCAAAGCTGCGTTTTCATGCTTTTCGTTGATCTTATGCCCACGACTCCTGCAAAAAACTGATTTGATTCTTCGTTTCAGTCATTCTAAGGAACAAACTCAAAAAGTGCAACGTCAAACAAAGGAACCAAAATGCAAAGCTGCGTTTTCATGCTTTTCGTTGATCTTATGCCCACGACTCCAGCGAAAAACTGATTTGATTCTTCGTTTTTCAGTCATTCTAAGGAACATAGGAACATAGGTGAAAGGTGAACTAAGATATTAAATAATGCTGTAACTATGTGAACAGTGCACGAACGGATTGTAAGATTTAGATGAGGGGAGTTTCATGTCCCCGGGAATTGATTAGTGGCTTGACGGCCATTTAATCAAAATTGGTTGGAAGTACATGTTGTTAATATGAGATTGCGTAGAGTTTTCAAATGAAAAATATTTCCATATATGCACCAGGCAGACACCCTTGTCGATCTCCTTTATGCTTGGGGATCTCCTTGCTACGGTTTTGATTATTAACAAAATTTCATATCCATTTACTCCACAAATTGTACGTCAATTTTTCCAACAACCAACCAATCTCAATAATTTCAGTAATTTATTCCGCATTCCGTGCTACGCTCTGGCGTATACCTCAATGTGCGCGAATGTATGTACGATTGTGCGGATTTGTTTACAATAAATTGATTTAGAAAATTTATTCTTCAAAAAGCACTTACGTTACATAAAAACAATTATTGGCGTTACCGAGTTAAGTGTCTTGTCTTACCGCCTTGCGCGCTATAATTCTTTTCTACATTAGCATAAATTCATTTGCATTCTTTATAGCAATATGCAAACAAAGAAAAGGAAAAGGCCAACGAAAATTTAAAGTGCTGCTATATTCAATGTGAAAAGTGTTATTAGTTGTCAGGATATTCCAAACTTAACAATTACCCAAAATTGCAAAAAGAAGGAGGAGGATTCTTAAAGAAGAAAATTTGCTTATTAATGTCGCAAGTTAAAGGGGTTTTTCGAAGTGGTTAACAAACGTATTTACCAAAATTTATTTTACCGTTCTCAAAGCAAGATTCACTGCCCGTGTACGGACGATATCCCTTAAGTAGAAATTTTTATTCGAAACGGTTTAAAAACTTGCTTCTCTAACGTGATCCTAACTGTAGCTATGTCAGCTACTGACAAGTTCGATCATTTCAAGCCTTTAAATCATTTCAGTAAAATTTCGTTTGTCGATGTAAATATGTATATATTTTTCGCTTGAACCTAACGCCAATCAAATCAAGGTTTTATAGAATACGAAAGTGAACTCAAGATGAACTCATACTATAGTACTCTTGCGGATTTTAGGCGCTAAACTCTAAAGATAGGGCTTAACACCAACCGACCGAAATCAAGTCCTCAGCCGATCTAGACTTGTATTTGTTGGGAGAACTTATAGAGACCGTAAATAATTGGACGAAATGCAAATTAAAGGAAGATTTTACTCTGTTATAGAAAATAAACATAACCCCAAAATTTGCTACGAAGCAATTTTAAATTACAGCATTAAAGAGATTGGAAATTTTTGGTACTTGCATATGTTGACTATAGAGATCGCGCGAACTTAACTGGATCATAATGCCAGGAAAAAGAAGATTTTTATCGATTATAAAAAAGGAACGTAACCTCCATATATACTAATGAAAATGTTCATATTTCAACTGCTATTTGTCGATCTTAACGACTGAACATAATCTTCTCCAAAAATCGGGCAAAATGTTATTCAAATCAAGACTTTAATCGATCTATGCTGGTATTCTTGTGAATCAACTATACATAAATAATTGGATTTAATGCCAGTTAAGTGAAGAATTTTGTCAGTTATAGCAGGCGAACATAACCTCAATATTTGCTATACTGTACTATAATTATCTTAAAGATCAGACGAAAACGTCATTCAAATCAAGGCTTTAAACGACCTGTACTGGTATTCTTGTGAATTAATTATACATAAATAACTGAATGAAGATATTTGTCAGTTATAGAAAGCGAACATAACCTCAACATTTACTTTGTTCATCTTAACGACAGAATATAGTCGTCTTTAAAGAACAGGTCACAATATCATTCATATCAAGACTGTAAACGATCTATACTGGTATTCTTGGAAATCAATTATATATAAATAACCGGGTTTCATGCGCGTTAAATGAAGATTTTAATCGAGTACATAAAGTGAACAGAACCTCAATATTTTCTAATGAACAATTTCACATTTTAATCGCTAGTTCTAGATCGCAGCAACTGAATATATATAAAGAGTAGATCACAATGTTATTCAAAGCAAGGTTTAAATTGGTATGGATTGGCATTTCTGTAGGTCAACTATAGAGATCGCGACCATTGAATAGGCGACAGTTGCAGACTTTTATCTTTTCTCTGTCGATGCTAAGGAAATCAAGATTTCAATTGATGGGCACTTCTTTTCTATCCATCAACCATAGAGATGGCAATATAGGCCCAACATAACCACAACATTGATACACTAATCGTTTTTTATTATTGACGAAAAGCTTCGGCATGGTGAAGAAGCTTAATTTTCGGTCCCAGATTAAACATTTTTTTTTCTTGGTTAAATAATTTAACTCAATTCAACTCATTACTGATGTGAATATAAATGTTATCTGGTTTTTTAGTATTTCGATTGCTTTTAAAGTCAGATTTGATTTATTCATTTCGTACCGCGATGTAAAATTATCAGTTAATTTTGTATTCATGTACTTTAAGTATCAAAACAGCAGTGAAACAATTTTGATGATTTTCCTCACTCTACCGTAAATGTATTATCCTGTTAGCGATTTGATTTAGTCAAAAATTTGAAAATAAAAAATGAAACTCATTTGCATAATATACGCGAGAATACCTTTATGTATGTGCTCGTGAATATCTTTTCATATCAAGAAGGGTGTTTGATACATATAAACATTTGTAATCACTGCCGTTCCTTATGTCATCACGTTATTCCTTCAACTTAATGTTATGTATAAAATTAATAAAAATGCGTCACTGAAGCAAAATTTTGTTATTTTTTTTTTAACGAAAAAGCAAAACACAATTCTGCTTCGAGTTTCTTTATTATTTTATAGACGTATAGATAGCGCGACATTATTGTACGTGCGCGTAAAAGAAAACATTTTGAAGAATATTTTCTTTTAAGCAAAACAATAACTAATGGTTAGTAATGGCCGTAATGACTGTTTTGAACATTTTTTTGGCTTCTCTTGTAATAACCGATTTGTTCATGACATTGATGGTAAGAGCTATTACCGAAAATGGGACAAACATTGAATGAAGATAGTGTCATGAAACTTTTATTTTTATAGACTGGAGTTGTGGAAGTTTAAAAGTTTTAGTTTTCTTCTAAGTGAGTCGCGAGTTTATCGCATTTCGACCCATTACCTATAAGTGCGGCATATATGTGGCAAATATGTATGTAAATATGTTCCTGATTGCCTTGGATATTAATTAAATGAACAATTTCAATTATTTTCCTTACAACAACTTGTTGACTTAACGATTGCTACCTTAAAACTTTACCTAGGTTAATGTTACATTTTTTTGAAAGCTGAAGCGTTTTAATGAAAAGCTGAATAAATTTCTGTTTACAAATTTCAAAATGTTGTGTCACATTTAGAATTCAGTGTCTGCCCTCTATGCGATGCTCTGATGTGTAAGTGTAAAAGAAAAAACCCTTCAAATTCAGAAGGATATGATAAAAAGGTGTTTATTCCCAGTACACGACTTGTCGTACAATGGCATTTTAAGTTTATGAGAACGTACGCAGCGTCCAGAACGACTTGAAATAGACCCATTTTGTATTGTAATCATTGCTTCAGAATCACTTCCTGAAGTTTGCCTGTCCGTCCGTTCGCCTTGCTTGTCTCTGTTCAATCTACAGACCGCAATTTTTGAAATATTTTTATGAAATGTGGTTCAATGACGCGTTTTAGTCCAAGGACGAACGTCATTGAAAATATTTCCGACTGGATAAAGTTCATTATAGCCTTCTTTCCCGTTTAGTTTGTTGTCTTCCCGTCATTGTAATGTCGGTCCATCAGTCTGACGTCCGTCCGCCATCTTTTACTCGGGAATGATTGGATATGTATAATCCGCATTCACATATTGTACATTATTGCTTTTATCTATTACCAACCCGTACGTTCCCGCATATATATGTACATACCTTAATTCTAATTTCATTCTAATAAATAAAACAATTTTTCTATTTCAATATTTAACGTATGATAGATGGTAAAATATTCAGTTTAAGATAAGTATAGTTTTTCTGTTATTGTTTGGAAAATATTGAATGCAGACCTCTCAGCCAACGCATGAATACCAAGCGGCCTACATTTTTCTCTTACATATTTTCTATATACATATTATTGCATTTATTTAAAAATAAAGAAAAAAAAAAAAAAAATTAAATTTTCATTTGTAAAAGCATTTGTATGCATGAATACAGACAGATGCGTACATACATACATACATACGCATATGTTTGTATATCTAAATATGAATTTCCATATAAAAGTATTTTAGAAAACTTTTCTCGTTAAAAACTTAAACAGAGATTTTCTTCTACATATTTTCTTTGCGATTTTTTCCTCTTTTTTTTTTTTATAGTGTACAAGAGTGCTTATAGTTCAGTTCAAGTCGAATTTTCTTATGCGTATTTACATTATTATATTAAGAAATTTTTTTTAAATTCATATTTACCCATATATCTATAAAGAGAATTGAAATTATATTAGATAATGCTATGTATTCTTATCTTCATTCAAAAAACTAATTGAAATCATTTTGTATGTTAATTATGTGGCGATTCAAAAATAATTACCTCAATTTTACGTCTTCATATCTCTACAACCAAACAGAAATTTATTTTCCCCTAAACTATTTTCAAAAACTATAAAACACTGCTTCTTACTCTCATAGTGTTTTTTTCGTTACTTCCGTTTACTAAGTAGAAAAAAAAAGCTATATTATGCGTATTTATTATGCGTATTTACATTATTATATTAAGAAATTTTTTTTAAATTCATATTTACCCATATATCTATAAAGAGAATTGAAATTATATTAGATAATGCTATGTATTCTTATCTTCATTCAAAAAACTAATTGAAATCATTTTGTATGTTAATTATGTGGCGATTCAAAAATAATTACCTCAATTTTACGTCTTCATATCTCTACAACCAAACAGAAATTTATTTTCCCCTAAACTATTTTCAAAAACTATAAAACACTGGTTCTTACTCTCATAGTGTTTTTTTCGTTACTTCCGTTTACTAAGTAGAAAAAAAAAGCTATAAGTCCTTATTTCAAAAACTATAAAACACTGCTTCTTACTCTCTTAATGTTTTTTTCGTTACTTCCGTTTGCTAAGTAAAAAAAAAGCTTTAAGTTTTCACTTTTGGTATTACGTTTACAAGATGTGAAAAGGCTCCCTTCTTCTTGTTCTTCTTCTTCTTCTTCTTGTCTTGTCTATTATTTACAGATCTTATGGAAATTTGAGCAAATCCACGATAAGTACTTTAAGTGAAAGATTGATTTGTGTGAATACAAGTTTTGTTTATTTCATATTTGCTCTTGAACTAGTAGACGGACAGATGCTCATAAGTCCAGTATTCACAAAAGTATAGGACATTTCTTAAAATATTTCTTATTATTATTATATATGTTTTATTAAACCTTTTAATTTATTTTTTCCTTCAATTAGAAAGCTCCTTCTTTCTTTGTATTGTATAAAATACAATCTTAATTTTTCTTTCCGTAAAGTGTTTTACTCTACTGAAGAGGTCTCAGAGGCAGAGGAAATACGCATTGAAAATAGTAAATGGAATTAAAATGAAATTTCCCATTTTCTTTTTTAAAAAAAAAAATAATAAATTTAATTGTATTCTAATTGCATGCTAACCAAGATGAACATTGATTGTATAACTGTAAATTCTAAAAAAGAAAAATTCTCTACTTTTATTAATTTTTTTACGAAATAATTGCCCATTCGATTTGAGCCAAGTGCTTATTAAAAGAAACAGAAAAAAGAGAAGAGTGTCAAAATATTATGCTCGGTGCGAGGTGATCTATTCAGGTTAATTATTGAAAAAGTTAATTCACTAGGTTATTTGATGTCTACGTAGCTTTCTATACCATAAGTACAAGCGCTTGTATATTCATGTATTTTTTGTAGGTTACATTTAAAGACTTAGCAACAATTAAAATTTCTGCTAACTTTGACTATACTTTTGATTTTCTACCAAAATTATATGGTATAGTCCACTTAGGTTTTATAACAATCTAATATTCATTAACCTAATTTGTTAATTTAGTCCACACTTAGATCATATAATAATTCAATCTTCTCTAACCTAATTTGGTAATGCATTCCACTTAAACAGATTCGCCTAATCAACAAAGAGCATTTAATGTAACTCGTTTCGGCTGATGAGTCCATTTTGCTTAGACTGAGAAATCTAGTCTGTTTACGTTGACAAGTCCAGTTTGTTTTGGCTGGTTAATCTAGTCTGCTTAGGATGATGAGCCCAGTTTGCTTTGACTGACGAATGTAATTTGACGAACATCGCCTGTTTACTTTGACGAGCTTAGTTTACTTAGACTGAGAAGTCCAGTCTGCAAGATTAGTCTGCTTAGGTCGCGTTGTTGATCCATTTAGACTGTTTAGTTTTGTGTGCTTAAACTATTTACGCTGGTTAGCCTATTCTGCTTAGGCCGGTCAGTCTAAACTGACTGGGTTAGGCTGATGATTTCAGTGTACTTGGGCTTGCTAGTATAGTTTTCTTAGTTTAATGAGTCTATTTAGGCCCACTAGTTTGTTTATACCTAGGGCTACTGCTTCGGTTCCTTAATCAATTCTGGTACGGCTGCGTAATATAACCTGCTTAGGTTGCCTAGTCTA
>CCAG010019655.1:0-24281 GCA_001077435.1 Glossina morsitans morsitans | reverse complement strand
TCATGCATAAGCTTGGCAACCGATAATAGTTAACAACAATTAATTTTCGAATCGTAGTGACTTTTTAGGATTAAGAGCTAGTTTAAATACGACATTGGCAAATCTCGTGTATTAAGCAATGTTGCTTTAATGGACTTTAAAGTGTCCGATAATGAAAAAAGGTGATAGACGTTATTTAGGTTCTTGCAAACAACTCTGAGCGGGTTAAACGGCTCATAATTATATTTACAATGACTAACCGTAATCAAGGTAAAGTGCCTAGAGAAGCGGTTAGGAACATTAAAACTTATTTCTCCAAGTAATGACGGCGAGTCAATAGCGCCAAATCTACGTTTTTCAAGAGAAGGTAAGGACAAAAGAAGCAACCTATTTTCATAGGGGGGAAGAGAAGCAGACGGATCCCAACCCAAATTCCTAAGAGCAAACAACAAATAAAAGTGATCTGATCAAAAAATTCCGAGAATTTTCAATATTTAATATTACTTTAAAGTGAAGTTACTGCTCTTTTTTGCTAGCGCAGCTTCACCTTGAAATCTTTGACATCGTCTGCTATAAGCTATCCAAAAAAGTGATATATGAGTTATTTGGATCTTGGACTGATATCCATCACCACCAGTCACCACAGAATACTTCTTCAAATTTATTTACACCATCAATTCTGGTACGGCTGCGTAATATAACCTGCTTAGGTTGCCTAGTCTAGTGTGGTTACATTGTTCTGGTTACCTGAACTGGTTTAGCTGCGCTGGTCAGTTTAGTATGCATAGGCTAATTAGTCTAATCTCCTTTGGCTGGGTGAATCTAGTCAGCTTGGGATGCCTGATGTGATCTGCTTAGGTTTAATTAAATAAACTAACTTACTTCGGTCTAGTGTAGTGTGTTTACACCGAGGGCTACTGCTTCGGCTGCATAATATAACCTGCTTAGGTTGCCTAGTCTAGTCTAGTTACCTAAATCGGAGTCTAATCTCCTTTGGCTGAGCTAGGGTAACGAGTCTAATCTCCTTTGCTGGATGGATTCAGTCAGCTTGGGCTGCCTGATGTGATCTGCTTAGGCTTAATTAAATACATTAACCTAGCTCGGTTGAGTGGTCTAGTGTGGTCTCTTACCCCGTTTAAAATAGTTTACCTAATCGAGTTAACCGTAGTCAAGTTAAAGAGTTAAAAATCACAGAAATATATGAACTTGATGAATTCTTCGACAGATATGACAAAGACGATAAGAAAGTGAGTATGCACTTAATAGGCTGTAGTGTGCGGCTTTAAAAATGCATGGACTTTTTTATTTTTTTTTTTGTTATAGTTCTAAGGGATGACAGAATTAATATGCCTTCTGGTGATGGGTATGAAAAGAATGTGTCTACGCAAGCGGAAGCTTAATATTAGAGAAAAACAAAGTTTTGAATTGTGAACTTTTAAAAAGCTTACAAATATGAAATCAAGCATGCGTAACAAATGTGATTTCAATACCAAAATTACGAGAAAATAATATATAACAGGATATTTTTTTTTTTTTTTTTGCCAATTTATTATACGTCTGTATGAAAAATAAATAACATGGAAAAGATAAGAAATGAAATATTTTTTGAAAATAAGTGTAAGTTGTGTTGTATATATATGACGTATTGTGTTGGCAAGTAAAATAAACTTACCAACTACTTGTAAATGCACCCGGGCGCTAACTTTAGGTTCTGTTGACACTTGACATTCATAAGCACCAGCATCACGTCCTTGCACGTATTTGATTTGCAAAGTCCAGAATTTGTCTGGCTGTTTTAAAGCTAAGAAACGTTGATCGGCTATGAAGACAGCTCTGAAATTAGAAAAAGTCAAAGAGCATATCATTGAATTACAAAACTTGGAAATCATCAAATATGTATCTTTTTTAACTTTTCATGAGACGAAAGCGTTTTTCTTTCGCCATTAAAAGATTTATATGCAGAAAATTGCATAAATATTAGGTTTGTAACACCCGTTACATCAGTTTATATTTAAAAAATTCCAAAATTTTTTATGGTATAGCAATCAAAATTATTTTTACAATAGCATTTTATAAACTTGTTCTAACTATAGATATATTGGTTTCGAGAAAAAGTCTTAAGAGATATTTTGCTCATTGTTTTCTTCAACTTTCCTTTCAGGCAAAACGAATTCTACTTAAATACAAAGTGGACGCTAATATCTGAGATCAGTTTCATAACTCCTTAGGGCTTGCCCGGCATTTTGTTAATTTTTTCGTTGGAAAATTGCAAAATATAGCGAAATTTTTCTCAGAAATTCATTCCATTTTCATATTAATTCAATTAACTTTTGGCACGACTGACGAAGTGCAAAGATGTCTCTATGGAATCAATCTGATTTCGATCTGATTATTGACACTAAACTCTATCGAATGGCAAAACTCTTTCGTAATATTTTCCCTAAACCAATACTATGTGGATTGTGTTGCAAACTAGATTTGTAGGTGTGTCTGTGGGCAGACAACATCCATTTGCAAACTTATTCTCACGCTCTACAGTCTTCCATTCCACTTTTGTTTGTCATAAGGGCTTCACAGTCGAAGTAGATTCCTGTTGTCTAGTTGTCTGGCCGTATATGTTTCAAACCTATGGGGCGTAGTGCGTCATGGGCGGGCTGATAATCCAAGAAAGTATTTACTAGAATGTTGCTTTGGAGGGTACTACTTTCCTCACAATTAGAGGTTATGGTCTTAGGTCTTTTACGTGTTTATAGCATATAGGCACTTATAGCGTTTGATCAAAGACTGATAAGAATTTACAAGCTTCGCTTGCCTTTCGTATGCATCGACTTGAATTTCTCTAAAAGGAGATTGCTACTAAGTTCAGATTTGATCAAGACATTTAATGAATTTGGTTTTGTCTGTTTTTTCGCTTGTCCTCATACCGGCTTGTCTTACTGTTCCTCCCCTTGTGGAGTTGTTATCTCTTATCCGGATGCTTCCATTAAGACGGATTTTAGTTAATAGCGACAGAGGAACTCTGGCAGTTCCCGAACATTTGTAATCCACAGTAGATGCAGGTGAGAACATTGTTAAAGACAAAAGGTTTTATAGTTTGACTTTAAGTTCCAAGGAGATCACGAGCCCACTCACTATGTCACGACTACTTGCGAGTAGATGTGACAGCACTGGTGTATTGCAGATTGGTGCTTGCCAAGATCTTTCGGGGGAAAGCTTGCACATTTACATACATCTGGAAACCGCGGTGGCGGCTAGTATGTCCAGTTCCCAGTTTTAACGCAGCAGTCAACCAATGTGTGCGTCCTGACTGCTGGGTACGGCCCTTCGTGGATATCGTTGTGGTTGTGGTTTCTATCATTCCTAAAGTGAATAATTAGAGGTAATGATAGGTCTCAACACTCGCCAAAGTGGGTTTATTGAGTCATACACAATAAACACAAGTGGCATCTCCAGTGTAGTTCAGGCCGCTAGCTTACACAGATTGTCTAATTCTCTGGAGGGCGCCGGTTACGCAAAATTTAACCTGTGTGTCATCGGGCACCGTGAGATTAAACCGACAAGGTAGTGTGCTCACGTTAAATCAACAAAGACATCTGTTAAAGACATTTCCGAGAGCTCTCTAAGGCTACAGTGAAAGAATACACATTGTCTGCCTGTTACCGACAAAACACAATAAGCTATGATTTTTAAGAATTGATGGTGTAAATAAATTTGAAGAAGTATTCTGTGGTGACTGGTGGTGATGGATATCAGTCCAAGATCCAAATAACTCATATATCACTTTTTTGGATAGCTTATAGCAGACGATGTCAAAGATTTCAAGGTGAAGCTGCGCTAGCAAAAAAGAGCAGTAACTTCACTTTAAAGTAATATTAAATATTGAAAATTCTCGGAATTTTTTGATCAGATCACTTTTATTTGTTGTTTGCTCTTAGGAATTTGGGTTGGGATCCGTCTGCTTCTCTTCCCCCCTATGAAAATAGGTTGCTTCTTTTGTCCTTACCTTCTCTTGAAAAACGTAGATTTGGCGCTATTGACTCGCCGTCATTACTTGGAGAAATAAGTTTTAATGTTCCTAACCGCTTCTCTAGGCACTTTACCTTGATTACGGTTAGTCATTGTAAATATAATTATGAGCCGTTTAACCCGCTCAGAGTTGTTTGCAAGAACCTAAATAACGTCTATCACCTTTTTTCATTATCGGACACTTTAAAGTCCATTAAAGCAACATTGCTTAATACACGAGATTTGCCAATGTCGTATTTAAACTAGCTCTTAATCCTAAAAAGTCACTACGATTCGAAAATTAATTGTTGTTAACTATTATCGGTTGCCAAGCTTATGCATGTTTGCGATGGCTTAGGGGTTCATTTGCAACTAGGTTCTGTACCGGTTGTGGGTGTGGCTCTGTGCTAATTGTGTACATGCTTTTTTTCTTTTTCTTTTTTTTTCTTTTTTTTTCCTTTTATTTGCTTTATTGTACTTATACTAAGTTTTTTGAATAATAATTAATTTAAGATTTACTTTAAGAGTCATTTGAACTCGACTCTCGGTTGTTTTAGTTGAGTTTCTGTATAAGTGGAATAAATAAATAAATAAATTTCCAAGTGATTTTCAGTAATACTCATGTTCTTCGCGATTACAAGTACTTTTACTTTCCAAGGTACACCATGCGCCTTATGGCAACGATCGTACTCTTGGGTTAGTGAATTGTAAAAAGTCAAACGGAATTATTAGCGCAAAACTGATCTTATTGCCTGAGTAATGAATAATGAGTACCACTTTCTATAATCTCTGTTCTGTATATAACGAGTAAAATAAATGGAACTGAAGTTGCAAACATTAGATTTGCAATCAATAAAAAAAATAAAAAAAATAAACTAAGATACGAAAACTCTTCTTCTTCTTCTTCTTAAAGAAATACTTAAAAATTGCATGTAGAACTGTGCATAGTAAGAAACGTTCCAACAAACTTTCACATCCAACATTGAAAGGAGAGACACAAACTAAAAAAAAAAGAAAAAAAAAAGAAAGGAAATAAAAAAAAATAAAAGACAGGAAAAGCAGCAAATATAAGCAACTAAGCAAACATAAAAACCATTTCTTAAAGTTTGCTGTTGATTTGTGTCCGCAACTGATTGCTTCCTGGGTGTAATGCAATCTTTTATATAAATGTATATCCGTAGATATATGTGTGCACACATATGCGCGCACACAGGCACACACACGGACACACATACGTAGACAATTGTTTGTTATGCCATACAATGACAATGATGCTGATAATCGTAGTGTATAGAATATATTGTCAGTGCGACGGTACTGCCAGTAATGGTAAATGCATTTTCTAGCAATGCTTCTCTAATCGTGTGCATGAATAACGCATACGAATATAAAAGAAAATTGCACTCAATTGCCTGGCTCTCGGAATTGTTTCAAGTTTAAGTGAATGTCGGTGTAGGTGTGCGGATTTTATGCGGATTGTGTGTGTGTGTGTGTATGCGTGTTGGGTGTGTGAGGTGTGTAAGTTAGTATGCGTGAATTTCCTCATGATTTTGATTGCTTTAGATTATATTAGTATTGAAGCATGTGTGTGCATTTGTGTGCGTCTCTGTAAGGCTAGTTTTGCCAAACTCGTACCAATCTTAATGCTTTTTGTGTGACATTTATCTTAAAAGTTCTTTCAATTTTTTTTGTTTTCTTTTAACCCTCTTTTCAAGATAATACTACAAAAGGATTGAAAATTGAAGGAAGTTTCACTGTAACATTCGAAGTATTTGAGAAATGGTAATAAAAATTGATTGCCCAGATTTCTATATAAATAAATATACATACATATATATATATATATATATATATAAAAATATATTTATAAGTATATATATATATATATATTCTCACATATGACTTTCAATGTTACCGTTTCCACTTAACCGTCTACAATAGCAAATGATGTGTTAACAAGAACAAATACATTTATATTACTTTACTTTCCCTATACATATATGTATATATATATATATATGTGGATAGATATGTACGAAAAGATTTTTTAAATCACCACCAACTTCACTTCATTCCCAATAAATTAACTGTTAGGTTGTTGGAAGAATTTTAATGCTTAACTTTGGGGGATCTTTTAAGTAATGATGAAGTTTATTGCTTAGATTTTGTCTCCCAGGGGATAGGGTAACTTATTTACTTTTTAAGGAAATTAGTAAAATTAAAATATAAGTTCTTCAAGTTGCTATGCATAACCGAGTAGATAAGAATCGTGACTATCAAGCTGAAGCCCACGGGCAGAGCACGAAGGGTCGTGGCTGCGTAGTGAGTTCCTAGATCAAGTTGTCACATATATACATGAACGTCCTTTAAGGAGGGGCTTAATTGTGTGGGTAACCCGCAAGGCGACCTAAAACATCTATTTTATACGCCATTGCCTCTAACCGTCCAGTTTTCGGATTTGTATGATTCTTGCCAGTTTCTTTGGTTCGGAGCACACGAACACTGGCCGGCCAAACATTTAGTGTCTAGCTCTACAGACGGTCTCGCATTCACGTAGGATGTGATGGGAGCTTCCACTCGTCCACTTCGCAGAACCTGCACGACTCGCTATCGAAGATACTCACGTTTTTCAGGTAACACCTGATGGACTTATGACCCGTGTAACTACGCGAAGGTCACTCCTTCTTAGTTCCAGTAGCTAATGTGCAGCGCCGGAAGATTTTATAAATCTTGCTTGCCGTTATCCTGCACATTGCTTCCATTGGCAAGTCGATCTTTTCTGTGCCCATTGGGATACCAGCCCTTTAAGACGACTTCTTCATCTGCCAAAGAAAGATTCAGGACTTGTCAAAGTCCCTTGTTAGCGAGACAGCCGGCCCTTTTGTTGCCCTCAATACCAGAATGGCCTGGCACCCATATGAGGTGCTTATTATTGTGCTTGCGTAGCCCATTCAACGGGAGACTAGATGCTATCGTTCGCCCGGCCATGGCCTTTATAGCGGCTTGATTGTCTGAGTAAATGCAGATCAGCTCCTTCCAGGATTGCCTTCTTAAGCCTGCGGAAGCACATGCAGAGATTACACAGACTTTTGCTTGGAAAATGAAAGGATTGTACCGCATTAATAAAGCCGTTCGAAGGTTCGAGCGGCATACCCCAGCTTCAGTTTTGCCATTTTCCAGTTGTGGAAACTTAGTTAAGTCCTTAGTCGATTGTGTTCCAAATTGAATTATAATAAAGATCGGACCTAACCTCAATTACGAAGCAATCCACTATTTCGTAGCATCCGTGAAGCCTAACTAAAAACATCAAGCGGTTGTGATTAAACTTAACTGGCGACGAGTTTGAAAATGTGCTAATTGATTCTTCACTGCAGATTTCATATAATTTCAATTATATTTTTAAGTGCTTCTGAGAAACAGCAGAGAACAATTAATGAAAGAGAATTTCTTCGCACATAGTTGCATTAAGATTTGTAAAATAAAACCTATTGAGAAACGATAAATATAATGATCATCTTAAGCAAATTATCACGTCTTCATTTCTTTTATTTTTTTCTTCTCCTTTTTTTTTTTTAATTTAAAAACATTATTAAATAAAGATTTTTCAAATAAGACTTTTTTCTACTCTTTTTCTCATATTCATTATTAAAAGTGTTTTATTTTTTGTTTTTTTGCTCGCGTAGAAAGAAATTTGTAAAAATTATATTAAGACATACAGCAATCGCGCGCGTGGAATGAGGGGAAAAGCGAAATGAAAAACTTGAAATAATAATAAGAAAAATGAGAATTTCTTTCGAATAATTCAATAGCCTGTGTAAAAATTGCTTTTATTAAGCGAATGGCGACATTGTTACCAATTTTGCACATAAAGTCAATGTTGATTTAAAACATTTCAACCAAAAAGAAAAAATGCCGGGTGTTTTCAGCATATAAAATTTAAACTTGTAATGTGAATATGACGTATACATATGTACATACGCGTACATACTTATACATAAGTAGTAGTCGTGAAAGGAAAATAATATTCTTTACGAAACGAGCTACCACTCCCTTAGCTTAAGGCAGCATATTGCTCATTACAGACAGGAAGTAGTTTTTCCGTAATAACACGTACTGTTGAAGGCTTGTGCCTGAATGAATGTTTATGCACAAGTAAAAAATACATTTTACGTATATTTACTTATGTATATACACATATATATTATATATATGTATATAAATATGTGTACATATATATATATATATATATATATCTACTTTGGTTGCTGTTTTGTTTATTTATATGTAATTATGCGTAATTGTTGCATTTAAGTTATATGTGCAGGCAGGCATTGTTCCATTGTTTAACTCTAAATCGAACCTAATAACATACCTACGCATTGTATATATTCTTTGTTGTCTAATTGACTTTTTTAAAGTTCTTTAATGAAGAGTAAATTCATTCATTTGTGAGCTTATCATCGAATAATGCTTGAAGATGTACTATTAGACAATTTCGGGCGATATTTTCATGATCATTATTTGTCAAGACATTTATCGTCAACTACCTAGGTAGCTTAACCCTTAATAGTAGCTTAACTGGAACTTACAACTTCCTTATCCAAATCAAGTGCAGTTGTATTTACTGTTTATTTTATTATACGCTACACCACTTGCGATAGAAAGGGATATCAAGTTTGGGTGGATGTGTGTAACACTCAGAAAATTTCGAAATTGATTAACCAAACAATTCAGAATCATTTTTTATCATATTTTCTGAATCGATTTAAGATTGTCCAGATTTGGTTTGTTTTGACCCAAGGACATACGATATTGAAAATGATCCAGGTCGGACGATTGTTTGGATCACTTCCCATACAACGCTTCATTGTGAAAACTCGAATTGAGGATAACTTCAGAGTGGTGTAGGGTACCTAATGGTGGGCCCTGCCCTACTATAGTATTTTTATTTCTTAGACACTGACACAAATTCAAGTTTCTTATGGAAACCCTTATGGATAATAACTAATATCATGTGCAATAATATCTTCCATCTTTGTGTCTGACTTTTAAGTTTTCTTAACGGCTCACTATGCGGCTGAGTATACGGAAACATAGTCGTTGTTCTGAAAAGATTAGAGGCAGAAGAGGTAGCAACTTTTGTATACGCTCGACTTAAATGTAACAACAAAAAAAGCCGACAGAGCGATCATTCGGAATAGTTGTAAAAAAAGATGAGCCATTTCGTGTCGTTGAAAAAGTCGTATAGTTCGAATAAAGGCTATGGTTGGTGATTAGATCTTTTTTAACTCTCTAGAGCATCCATCACACAAGTACCTGCACATGTCCCTTTAGTATGCTTATCTTACTCTAATTGGACCGACGATCGAAAGTGCCACAGATGTTAGTTACACCTCCGTCCCCTATAATCATCACCGTCGAGTATTTCAAGGTAATCCTTTCAAGCTTCGGCCAAGCATGTGTGGATGTATTTGTAGATAACTAACGAAACGTGGGTTCACGCTAACATTGATTTTTCAGTTTTCAAGAATTTTATATAGAACGAGCGATGAATTGTACAGCGGGTCTTGAGTTCAATAAACGTATGTTGTTAAAGACTTACCACAGTCCCTATATACGAATTATGTTAGATGCATAACTTTGCTTCTGGCATTCTTTCTTCGACCTGTGCGCGTTGATTGTAAAAATCTGTTTATACATTTGAAATGTGTCCCATTGTTTGTTACCACTTCTGCTATCACTTGGAAATAATGTGAATTCATTGCGGAAAGAAGAAATTACGCAACAGTTTTTCAGGCTATCCACAGGATAATCCAAATTTGGTTATCATCGTAAGAGCGGAAGCGTCGTTCGAACAATCAATGAATTATGTATTGAAAGTCGTGTTAATCGGAGGGATTAAAGTCTGCTGATAACAGGTAATAGGGAAGAGCAGTACATTTCACATTAAAAGTGCAAAGATTTTCTAACTGATTTTCGTTATATGGGACGAACATTGCACGATGTCATCACTTCAGATATATTGCTACAATTTTTTGTCCCAATTGCAGCAATTATTGTTGACAAGCAGATCACCACGCCCAGCTATTACCACTCCCCGAAAGGGAGTCCTGCTGGCTCATCATCGTCGCCGTTAATTGCTCGTCTTCTCTGCATCATTGTTATTTGGATTTTAGACCTCGTAACGCATCCATCTACTCTTCATCGCTCGCAAGGTTTTAGTAGCACTATCGTTCGAATTGTTTGTTGTGTGAAGTTTCTTGGAAATGGCGCTTTTCGCGGTACGGACCTGCACCTGTTACTGTACGCTTTGGTTTTTTGGACACATTGGAACGTTACAGTTGCAGTTTTACTTGGAACCCTACGGTAGTATCTGCACTCTATCTTAGAAAACGGCAAAATCATATCCATACACCCAATATTTTAAGCTTGATCGGATATAGCCGATGTAAATAGTAGGAATGGCGACGGAAGTGAAGTATTTTTTTAACTCTTGACGGCTCTCTCGAATATAAACCTTGTATACAGGTTTGATTTAAATTTGAATATCAGATCAGAAAAAACACAGTATAACACTTGGTCGACCCAAGAGAGAGAGAGACAGAGAGAGAGAGAGAGAGAGAGAGAGAGAGAGAGAGAGGGAGAGAGAGAGAGAGAGAGAGAGAGAGAACTAAACGTGTTTCTGAATAAAAATATCGGAAATCATAACCGATACATTTTATCATTTACATTATTCTCTCCATAAATTTCCGTCATTCTCCTTGGATTTCTGATTGAAAACATACGTAAGTAGGTAGCGAAGAGTTTCGTGTAAGCTCTGCGCTCTAAAGTTCATTGAATGTTGACGGCAGATGGCAAGAATCCTAATTGACCTTAAACAGTGACAGATGAATGACACAACATTTCCAAAGTCAAGTTGAAGTAAATCACTTTCGATGACGCCTACTTTCATTCGTGGAAATGTCTCCATAGTTGGATTATATTTCTGATGACTTTGCAAAGTAATTCTTGCCTTCTTGAATACCATGAATGTGAAAGTGAAATTTAATTAAATTGCAATACATAAGGATTTCTATGAACAGTCAGTCGTTCTTAAACGACCACCACACAAAAAAATCAAATTTCTTAGCTTTTGCTCCAGTCTTCCAAACGAGCTGTTTGTTAATGAAATGTTAGACAAAAAATTTACTTAAAGAGACGTCAGCACACAATTTTGTCAAACTGTGTCCCATATAAACTAACTAATGGTTTATATATGTTTGTAAAAGAAAAGTTCCGAACACTCTCTATAGCGATTGATTTAGTGACTTTGAATGAACATTTAACATACCCGTTGAATTATAAACATGTGCACGCTTATGTACAATTTAATGGGTAAAATGTGTCATACACAGAATTTCTTAATTACCTGTCAACGGTGAGTATGTGACCATCACGCACACGTACCCAGGAAACTGATTTATTTCCGAGTTGCTTGACCTGAAATATAAGCAAAACAAAGTGAAAGCAAAGTGAAGATTACTATTATTTTCGTTACTGCAAAAGAACATAAAATGTTCATATGTTTAAAACTTGTGTGGTGTTAACGAAAAATTCAGAAACTTCCTCCGATATATAATATAAAAAAAGATAAGAATATAATATCGAAAATTGGGTTCAAGAAAGATGAAGCAAAGACCGGCAAGGGATGAGCAGAGTTTGCCCAACCAAACTTAGGTATCGTTAAAGACAGCAACTACCAAAAATCTTTATATCGTTATCCGATTACTTTAATACGCATGGGCCCCTAAGTTATGGATCCTGTCAATATATAATAACTTTTGAGACCCTTTGCACCAACGAGCTGTTGTTTCATAGCTTGTACATGGGGTAGTATTGTCCTACTGAAAACAAACGTTGTCCATATTACGAATCCATGAATCCATTAATACGTCAAGAGCACTACTTTATATAGCGAATTACTTTTATGTGCATGGGCCTACAAGTTAAGGATCCTGTCAACAAGTAATAAGTTTTGAGCCTCTCTGCAGCACAGACGTATTGTTACGCGGCTTGCGTATGAGGCAGTATTGTCCTACGGAAAACAAGCGCTCTCCATATTAAACAGGCCAAGATTTCAAGCCAACGCCAGGGCTAAGCTTGCTTCCTCGCTTCAACAACAAAAAGTTAGTTTACCGTCTTAACAGAGAGGTTTTTTGTCATTCTACGAGAAACTATAACTACGAATCCATCAATTCATTAATACGTCAAAAGCACTACTTTATTCAATCGCAAGATAAATCCACTTATTTGATAAACCCAGATGCGTGCTACTGTGATGGCCTATGCGACTTATATTTTCACGGCTGTTAAACCCACACCGCAGAATAGTAGTCTAGAACGTTCGTCTGCAAATTCGCATTAATCTGTTCTATTATTTGATTCTTCTTCTTCTTAACTTTCTTACTCACACGGATCAACGTGGAGATAATGGTGATGATTGGTGCTCGATCAAGGAGAATAGAAATCTCAATCTCCTTTTTCATCTAACTTGTCTTCGAAAGACTGGCTTCCACAGCGATAACCTCCTAATAACGTATCACTACCTTAACACTGCCTAATAACGTATCACTTCCTTAACCTTATCTCTAAATACAAATGAAGACCTAAACAGTAGTGGATATACGCAACAGTAGCTTAGTGGAAAACATGGGAACTAAATGAACTTTTTCACTTTAGTCCTTTCATACCATTCACAGCAACAAGTTCAGCCAAAAAAGTTAGTCACCAGTAGCGTAATCTACACAGTTTGTTTAACTATTTTCCTGGCAGTTTTCGGAAAGACAGGTGCGGCAGTTTTGCGCGTATGTGTGCAATAACAAGAAAGACTGGGGATAGATCCACGGATTATGCGACTCGATTCAGTATCATTTTCTGAATCAACCTGAACTTGTCTGTCCTTCGTTTCGACCTGTTTTCTTGCGGTAGTCTTGGGAACGTTGATGATTGACACGTATTTTATTATACCGCTCGATTCCGAAAGTGATTCCAAGCTTTTCTAACCGCCTGCTTGCTTTGCTTTCCTGCGTTCAACACGCACTTAGCAATTTTTTGGGATATTTTAATGAAATTTGGTGAATTGGCATGTTTCAGGCGAAGGATTAACGCTGGTGAAAATGGTTCGGATCGGAGCACTTTTTGAACTGCTTTCCATGAAACGCCCTATTTGTAATAGTCGTTGTATGAATAATCTGGTGGTGTTGGGTATTTACTAGTGGGCTGTGTCCCACCATAGTATATTTACATGCCTGCAACTGAAAAAGGCGAGGGCTAAGCTGGTGCACAAGGATATATTAAGTTTGTGCGGGTACATGCAATATCCAAAACGACACGCTGATAGGCACACGCTTTATTATATCGATCGATTCGGAATCACTTTCTAAAACTTGTCTGTCCGTCTGAAAGCTTTGTTTTCTTGAGTTGAACTTACAGGCGGTATATTTTGAAAATTTGAACTATTGAAAATGGTTCGGATCGGACCATTTTTTGATTCGGTCCCTTTATAACGACTTACTTTTAATAGTCGTTACATGAATAAGCCGAGGGTTGTGTAGGGTATGGTGGGCCGTGGCCCACGAAGGTATTTTTAAATGTTTACAACTGAAAAAGGCGGGGCCTTATTTTAGTTTCTTAGGTTAATTGTGTTCTTGGCGACACGTGCTTTGACGACTACTATGGACGCTAGGAAAACATTAAAGACAATCGGACAATCCGTTTTTTCGCGTTGACTGCTACGCAAACGGAAAAGACGAGGTGACTTTAACTCTATGACTTTTAAAGCCTGGTATGGCCAACTGTTTCAGCTGTGACTCTCCCAATTCCTTCGTTTGTATTATTATTTCTTACACAGCCAACTTATCCCAACTTACCCTAATTGCTATTGACTTTGCATAGCATTCCTCTTAAATGAAAAAAATGTCCCTTCAAAAGCAGAAACGATTTTGGGCACTCAAAATGCATTTGTATCTGCACTATAAAGCAAAAATCTTTTTTCTCCTTTGAATTAACTCGAATTTTCAACAGCTGCTGGAATTTTGCAACAGTAATCTTAATTAGAATTTGTTTATTTAAATCTTGTTCGCCTTGCTGTGAAACGATTTCGAGTCCTTGCAGTAATGCAAAAAAAAATTTGTTTTCCCCTGAATTAATTCGATTTTTCAATATCTACCGATACCTGCATAATATCTGTGCAATTTTTGCAATATTAATCATTGGAATTTATTTATTTAAGTCTTGGTCTCTCTTTTTATGAAATTTGCAGCAGCAGAAAAAGCAAAAAAAAAAAAACCCCTTAATTGCCTTAAATGCATACATTTACGGTCTGACTAAATGATCAAAGACTTTCAATACCATATACCACATGCTGTATAAATTTATTAATCAAATTAAAAATTGCACATTACATAGATGCTCGTATATACATATATAAAACGCGTTTGTAAGATCTAAATACCTACTCGGATATGCATGAATGTATGAATATAAAATTAGATCGACTACCGTACAATATTTGCATTTATGCACGCAAATGTGTAGCCTAAACTAAGTTTATATGAAACCAATGCAATCATTCGTATGTATGCGTGGATGCATGCATGCATGCATGCATTAACACATATTGTTGCATTATTGCTTTCGTAAAGCATCAATTGCACGTATGTTGTTGGGTCTTTAACTACAATTCACTCTAAAATATGTTTATATAGATTCACAACTTTTAGTTAGTTGTATATAATTTTCTAACTCCCTCCCCCCCTGCCCACCTCACTGCACGTTGCTTTAATAGTTTACAAAATTCTCTCTACATATATACGTATATAGGTATATATCTATACTTTAGGTAAATGAACTGAACCCCATCTGGACAAACATACGTTACTGTTTATAATGCTTATATGCGATGAATATATATATATATATATGTCTATGGTTATGAATGCATTGGTAAATTCTATAGATATTACTGCACTTAACGCATATTAATTGAACGGTCAGCTGCGGTTTTTCTATTGCAATTGTTATTATTTTAGTTTATTAAAAACTTGTTGATTCTCATTTGAATTATTTGCTACTGCTTTACATTTTGCTAATAGCATTTTTGCTTTACACTTTATTAGATGGACGATATTTATACGCATTTCCTGCTTCTCCGATTTGTGTGTCATTGCACCCAATAATTAAGGTAAGTTCATAACCTCACTATAGTTTACGCATTTGTTTTGTATTTAGATGCATTCGCCTAACGCTTCTTATGCGATTTTTTTTTTCTATAACTAAGCGATAATGCGGTATATTTGTGGCGTGAGGGTGAAAAAAATTAACTTATTAAATGTTTCGCTACTTTGGAATCCATAGGGAATTTTTCAAAGTGTTAGTGCAAGGAAAACTATTTCACATATATTTGTAGTGTTGGGATATTCGCCTAGAGATTTGAGGAATAATTGATTTCATAGAAGAAAAGTGAGTTGTGTTGTGAAGTTGTGTTATTTGACTATATTCATATTTACTGTTGCTTTATAACACAAGGATCAATTTTTTCTAAGGATATCTACCGATCACATGTCTGTGTGTCTGTCTGTAGTAAACATTCTCATTGAGCATATTCATCGTTACTGTTGCTTTACAACGCAAGGAGCAATTTTTTCCAAGGATATCTAATAAAAGTAGAAATTCCTATTACCCGTAAAAAGTGTCAACACTTAAACGACGCCTGTCAAAATTTCTTGGGCATGTCTGTCTGTCCGTCTGAAGGAAACATTCTCCTGATGGCGAAAGTGAAGAATGCGGCTTTAAATTTGACGAAATTTTTCGAAGTTCTTGCATACAGCTTGATATTGCAAATGTGCCAAGTACGTCAAAGCGCACGCTTACAGTGCACCATAATATGGAGACACCTATTTTTAAATGTAAAAAAAAACAAATGAAAACACTACAGCGGTACACGGGCTACTGTTATTATTGTTATTATCATACAGTTGTTCATACAATTACTTTTTAAAATCAGTATTTATATGAGGCGTGGTCGAAAAAGTGGTCCGATCCGAACTCTTTTCAATATCGTTCACCCCTGGTCCAAACCATGTCGTTATACCCACAAACATCTCAAAAACTGTAGTCCGTAGATTGAATACAAAGAATCAAGACGGACAGATGAACAGACAAGTGATACTGAATCGATCGAAATTTAATCAAAATATCTTAAAAATTGTTATCTGTAGGCTGAACACAAGAAAATAAAACAGACTGAGGGATAGGTAAACTTAAATCGATGCAGAAAGCGATTTTGAATCAATCGTGGGCCTATCTCATGTCCTTCTGAGGGTGGCTTGCACCCATACAAACTTAATATTTTCTTGTATCACACGCGGTTTATGGTAATAAAAGCAATTGAATTTTCAACGTATAACCTCTGGTCTGCCTGTATTTGTACAAAAATTGGAAAAATTTCCCAGGCCTATATAATATCGGAATTTTTTGTTTTTTACTGACGGTTATAAAATTCTGAGAATTAATCGACCTATGGATTAGGTTGGCACGGGGATACCATTAGCTTGTATTATTTCATCAAAGAATCAAAAAGGAATTTGGACTTTGTTTCCGTATGAGGACTTTGTTCATTGACGTCACTACAATTCTTGTATTAGAGAAAATCGATGTGGGCCGAAAACAGCAAACAAGCAAGTGTAAGGGGTTTATTCTAGTGTCGTGACTAGTCATTAATCACAAACGAAATCCATGTGTGTTCTTGTTACAGTTGCTTTGATTTTATAGCAATGTCGATATTCCGAAGGAATAGTCAGTCAGTCATAAGAAAACACTCTGATGTTACGTTTTATTATAAAATATTGTGACGATAATGAAGGATGAGACTCGTGATGTTGCTCAGAATAGGGCTCATAAATGGCATATGTTATTCTGGAACCATTTTCACCACAAAATCTTATATGGTTGAAACACAAACATCGATAGGCAGACTGGTCAGGTGTTCCTTTGCTCGATAAATGCCCCAGGACATCCCACATCTTCCTGCTTTTGTTCATATAAAAACTTTTCAGGCTAAGACATGGTATGAGGACTGATCGAAAAAATACTCTGATTCGAAACATTTTCAATAGTGTTTGTCCTTGCGTCAAAACACATGAGTGCATAAAATCTCATGGAAATAGCTTAAAAATAAGGAGAAAAACCGACGGACAGATGGACAGACGTTTCAGAATGAACGCTACATACATAAAATACCTTTGTACCACATGTACTGTTCGAACGAAATTCGGAAAATTTCCAAAGAATTACTTGCTTAATCATTTCCAGTACATTGCTCTATAACACGGGAAATTCGTTCCATGTTGCATAAACTCGCTAAGATTGTATAAATACATGAGCCAGTCACAGCCCAAAAGCGATTACATTATTTGTCTTATTTAAAATAACTTTCTTTAAGTTGTTTCCGAAGTTCAAGAGAACGTAGGACAAGAATTTTTATGGTCGCTGCATATGAAAAGCTTTTCTTTTCCACAAGAGAAACGAAAGGGAAGAGAGAAAGAGAGAGAGAAATGTATACAAACTGCTCCGTCTCTTATATGAACACAGAAACAATATTTCCGCCGTATTATACGAATCCGTTTTATATAAACATGTGTTATAGGGGGGGGGCGCCTACTGTAATCAGATTATGTATCGCAAAGTTTTGCAACAAACTTTTTTAAAGACTCGAGTAATTCGATTTAGAATTTCATACCCCTGCTAATACATACATGACCTGCTATGTATTCGCATGTATTTCTATGCATCACAATGACAATAAGTAAACTACATTTCTCTTCGAGCGAATGATGCTCATAACAAGCAAATGGCTGTCGCAATTGTTTTTGTGGTAGTACTAGTGCTAGTACTAGTAGTAGTAGTAGTAGTAGCAGGTTTTTCTATTACTATCATAATGTAAAGAATATACAGAATTTTGACGATAACTCCTCATTATGTATAAGTAGAAGAAGAATAGAGAAAAACGAGTAGTGAAGTAGTGTTAATTAATAGATGCGGTTGAAGTTTCTTAAAATATTTTCTGATTAACTTCATCAAATATTATAACCGCAAGAGATTAGAAGGAGAGAAACGTGGTATAACCGTAATTTACTTGAGGATTAATTTGCTTTATATATATATATATATATATATAGAGAGAGAGAGAGAGAGAAAGAGGTATGTGTATGTATTTATAAGTTTGCAAAGTTACGTTATTTTACACTGTAAATATAAAACAATGTACAAAAGCAATACGAAAACTAACAACAAGAGAAGCAAGCTTCTTATATAACAAGCTAACGTATAGTTTGATGTCAAGATGAAAAGTAAAACGAATAATTAACCTCACACCTCTGCTATAACTAACTGTTGAAATTGAACGCATTTGGTAAACATGCACCCATCGTGTTTAATCCTTACAACAACTAAATGGGATGAAATAAGAGAATCGTTTTTGTTTTTGTTTTTTTTTTTGTTCAACTTACCCGGCATGGCAGATATGCATGCGTACCGATTTGTGTGGTAATATTCGTTGTGGCAAAACCTTCAAGATATGGCTCCGCAAATGCCGATGTTGACGCAGAAGTTTGAATTGTGTCAGCTGTCAAAGCCGCTGGCACTGACGGCGCTGGTACTGAGAACGACATTGACGTCGCTGATGTTAATGCCGCTGATGAAGAGGAAGAGGCTGGTGATGATAATGATGAAGAATATAATGCCGAGCTGCTTGTATACTCTGACGCGATTACATCAAAATTTGTAACGACTTCGGCATGACTAACAGCTGCATGAAGATGAAATTTTTTATTTTACCCATTACATCAGCACATTGAAAAAGAGAAATGGAAAATTATAGAAAAAAATAATATAAAAATAAAAGTTTATTTAAAAGACATTTCAAAAGACATTTTCGAGAACTTCAAGTTTTCAATGAGATTTTGTTTTTTTTTTTTTTTTAAATAATTTAAATATCATTCAAAGATATTATACTTTTTGTGTGTACGTGTGTACGTATATTTAGCGTTTTATAACAGCATGACTTTTCAGTTAAAATCGAAAGAAAGAAATTATATATACCTTGGATCGTTAGCTTTTTTATTTAGTTATTTAGATGTTTGCAAAAATTTTGATCAGCGACTTCTGCTAGTAAAAATGGTAAAGAAATGGAAAATGCCAGCAAATTTGCTGGTTTTGGCTTTCTTTGGTCTAAAGAAAATAATAATTTTCCCTTTAATATTTTATTCAGCATATATCGACGGTAATCATGAAGCATTCACACTTGTTCAGATGCTGCTCCATCATATACCAATTGATCGGCTTTCATCCTTCCGTGGTGGGTAAAAAAAAAGATTGCCCAAGTTTTCTTTTAACTGTCAATGCATTTTAATAAAAATTCAATAAAGTTATCCGCAACTTAAGCAAAAATTATCGAGAACTGATCAACTATCGTTCACTATCTCGTATATAGCTCTTCATCTTTTTTTGTTTGGTAACCACTGTATATAACATAAACTGTAAAGTCTGCAAGAAATTTCGAGTGTACTTCCGCTTGGCAAGCAAATGAGCAAAACTTACTTTAGCGCATAAATAACTCTTTTACCGGTAATGAATGAAAGTAAAGAAAGAAAATGTGTTCATGCAGTAAACTATGACTGTACCATCTTTAAACTTTATGCAATAATGCACACGCTTCAGTTGAAACAGTTACAACGTAGTGTTCGGGAACCTTAAATCAGTCGATAATGTCGAAGATAGGCAGCCTTACTTTTCCTGCTTAATTTCAAGGGAAATGTTGTTGTATCGTGACGGATTGTGAAACGGTGCAAACGTTAAAATATCGGACGCCAAGAAGACCTCTGTCCAGATGCCGAAGACTTAGCCCACAAAGGCCGACTACCTACACCGTCCCACATTTATCCATATATCGACCATTTTGAAAATAAAGCCTTATATAGGAAGCGATCGAAAAAGTGATACGACCAGAATCATTTTCAACAGTCCCCATAAGTGAGCCAAAATACGCCACGGTACCGAATTCCATCAAGTTATTGGAAAAATTTTCGTTTCATATATGGAAAGCAAAAAAAAAACAGACAGGCAGATGGAGAGACAAACTTAAATCGATTTAGATCCGATCGGTTTAACCGTAAGGCGGATCTATCTTAAGTCCCTCTACGTGTTGCATACATTCCTACAAATATATTATACCTTTGTACTACAAGTGGTGTAGCGTATTAAAAAAAAAGAGAAATAATTGCTTTAAAAGAAAAATAAGATTTTTCTATTCCTTCTATCCCTTCTATTCTAAACAACGTTGTTGCATGCATCTATTTAAAGAATTTAATCAAATTAGGAAGCGTGTTGGTTTATATATGAGGTGTATTTTTACATCCATGTAACTGTATATCTAGTCGTTAGAAGAGCGTAATTGTAGCAAACAAGTCCGCTATAGGCAAATTTACGGTTTACCGGCTCAGTAAGTTTTCAATCGTTTCCTTTATGCATCCCACGTAAAATGATTGCTGTCGTTGTAACGCAATAAAAGATTCGTGCATGCATTCGACGACAAAGTTACTGGAACTTTTATGGCAATCAAAAAATTTCTATTCCGTTCATACCATTCAACAAAGTATGGAAGAATAATAATTTCGTCATTTCATTTGTAAAAGTCAGAAATACGAAAACGCCAAAAGTGCGTATAATGCAGGCAAGACACCACCCACTTTTTCGTAATCGATATCAAGCAGATTTACTTGTTTTGTTAATCCGTTTGTGACTTAAAGCTCCCATTACATATTTATATATGCAAGGTTGAAATAGAAGACTAATGGCCTATGAATTTTAAGACACGTCCATAAAACAATTTGAAACATGGACTTGGTCCACTCACATTGACCACTGCGAACGATGTCAGCACAATAGTCGCAGCAGATAAAGAGCTTAGTTCATGCTGATCAAAGTCCATAGTCAAAGCAAAATGGTAACTATTTCTCTTTTTTGCTTTTGAAACCTAATAAACCTAACCTAACCTAAAAAAATATTTTGCCTGCAATTATAGATCTGATTCTTCTCACTTCGTAAATCGGTAGGTCGTGGTTAACCCAGACTAAGTATAATAAGCGAGCAATTTCTATTCCGCGATTATATTAGCTACTTATAAGATTTTGAAACCTAAAAAACCTAACCTAACCTAAAAAGGTGTTTTACTTGAAAATATAGATCTGATTCTGCTCGTTTCGTAAATCGTTAGGTCGTGGTTAGCCCAGACTAAGTATAATAAGCGAGTAATTTCTATCCCGCGATTAATTTAGGCAGAGAAATATTAATCGTGGGATCCAAAAATTTATATATAAGTTGGTCAGTTTGCCAAAGGAATGGATTTAATCAACGGAATGATGAAATTCCAATTGCGAACAAAGGTAATATCAAATTTTTCCTATTCACTGCCTTTAAGCCAATTTCAAAATCGGTAAATGAGTCCAGCCCATATTACATAAAAAAGTTGCTTTTTTCCGTTATGACCTCAAAATCTTCGCCTTCTTCTTTTCAGCAAATCAAAAACCAAAAATTCGCTGAGATGTGTAAAAAAGTCCCAATCTGAACCCAAAGTTCTTTTTTTGAGCCTTAATAAAGTTGGGGTTAGTTTCGACCTTAAAGTAGTGTAGTCTCAAATTCGACTTCAAGTTTGAAAGTTGATTAATAGGCAGGACTATGGGAACCATGTGAAAATAAAGCGAAATATGGGCGGGATATTATCGACCAAATTGCGAAATTAGTACAGAATTTGGTTCGATTTAATGTATATTTGTCGATCTTACTATAAAGCTGTCTTCTGCAATAAAATATCATAAATTATTTATAATATATATATGTCAAATATATGATATAATAAGCGGCAAATGCTATCATATATAAGTAACGAATTATCGAATATCCGCCGCCAGCTTATGAACGATTTCTGATAAATCCATTCCTTCGATATATCTTCTATCTTCTAGACCAAATTTCTTAGTCCAAATCTCCAGAAAACTTGTCATCATTTCAGGGTGAATAGATCATATTAACAGTCACTTATATACTCGGGTTTAGATATATATGACTTTTTGATCATATTATGTTTCCCCGATTTAACTGATTCTTGAATTTGGGAAAGGATAACGAGAAAATTTTCATGATCTGAGTTAAACACTTGGCCTAAAAAGTCTAGAATTTTGAACCCACTGCTACCACGATTTAGCCGAATTTCGAAAGTAAGTTGAACATAGTGTTAAGAAAAACTCTGACATACACGATGCTTTAATATCGTAAATCGATTTTAAGAAACAGGCTGGGGAATAGACATCTTCAGTACTGATCAAGCAGGGTCATCAGGTCACAATAAGAGTCCCTTATACACTCTAATTTAGGGATGTAGGAGTTTTTTTCTTTAGGCATCTCCGACTTAACTGATTCGCGAGTTTGGGAAAGGATAACTGGGAAACTTTCGTGGTTTTATTTAAATACGTGACCTAAAAGCTTCAGAGTTTTGAAGCCACCACTGCCACGGTTTGTCCAATTTTCGAAAGTAAGTTGAACAAAATGATAAGAGAAAGGCTGACGCAGACAATGCTTGAATGCCGCAAACGTGATTGTAAGAGAAGGGCAGACGGATAGACATCTTTAACGCTGATTATATGCTATCGGATCTGTGAGGTATATTTTTATACTGTACAAACTAACGACCTTCCCCGGTAGATATAATGATCACAACAGAAGGTATGAGCGTGTGTGTGTGTATGTGTGTGCGCGGTGAGTGTAAATGAAACTTTTCTGTCATCTTCTTGTTCTTTCTTTTTTGTTTGTTTTGTACTAAACGTACTATTGCTTGAGAGTATAAAATGCAATTTGCGGGAGTGTCCAAGTACTAGACTGACATGCCGTTTTCAGTAAAGGTCTTTTGCAAAGACTTTGAGGTCATGCTTTGTGTTATACATTTTTCTTGATTTAGATAACGGATGAGGCGGGTGGGGAGATATAGATGTTTGACTACTTGCTAACAGCTTCAATTACATGTAGGTACACAAAGTTTCTTTGTGTTTTTATTTTTTTTTTTTCTTTTTTTTTTTTGTTGTTGATAAAAAATTTTTTTTGGGGTTTACCCTGCTATAGAATATGCAAAAGTCAATGCTAGCATATATATATATATATAGCATATATAATATATATATATATAGCATATATAATATATATATATATATATATATATGTATATGGATGTATGTAACTCAACAGATTGAGCGCAATAAAAACGAGATACTTTGTGATTGAATTTGCATTTACATCTGTTTGTATTGGAAAATGTACAATGTTGCTGTCAAAGCAATTAAAGTGATGTACGTACATGCATATGTCATATATTAAGTTTGTAGCTAAAGGTTAAAAAGCCAAAAAAAAAACGAAAAGGTAAAAATAACAACAAAATGTGAATACAGGTGATGAGAAATCAGATGAATTTATGCATGAAACATTGTTTTAATTGGGCAACAATTTAATTGGAATGCTTGTAATATGTTTTTTTTTTCCCCTTGCATCATTGGAACTTTGTCATACGTTCGTTTTACGGGCAAAATTGCCATCAACCGAAATGACCGGACATAAAAAAAAAATTCGTCCAAAATTTTCAGATCAAATTTTAGGTTTTACTAGATATCTATATATATATATATATACACGCAATAATATATGAATAAAATATTTAGATTATATTGCTTTCATGATAGCTGCTTGGCTGGGGGACTTAATCTTTTTTTCTGTTTTTTTTTTTTTATAAAAATAAATCCGAAAAATAACAAATAAATTTATTTTCCGTACACCTTGATTTGTGTTGTTGTTGTTGTTGTTATTGCAAAAGAATGCCAAATGAATTTGAAAAATTTTGAAAGTAAAAATTTTATATACGCATCGTCTAATAAAACGAATAGACTTGCTTTGGGTAGTGTTTTCATATTTTCATTCATGTCAACAACTATAACTAACTAATATTGTGTGTGTGTGTGTGTGTGTGTGTGTGTGTGTGTGTGTGTGTGTGTGTGTGTGTATTGTATTGGGTCAGAGAAAACTTTTAATAAAAATTAGAACGAAATAGTTTTATAAACAAAACACACAACATGCTATTGCGTGCATTGAAAACACTTCCTTTCCACTATACATATTTATATATATATATATATATATATATAGACTATTTATCATTCTTG
>CCAG010019654.1:0-32175 GCA_001077435.1 Glossina morsitans morsitans | reverse complement strand
AAGTAATAAATGGTGCTATTGACTCGCCATTGTTACTTGGAGAAATAAGTTTTAATGTTCGCAACCGCTTTTGTAGGCACTTTACATTGGTTAAGCTTAGTCAATGTAAATATAATAATGACCTGTTTAACTAGCTCAGAGTTGTTTGCCAGAACCTAAATGACGTCTATCACTTATTCTCATTATCGGACTCTTTAAAGTGCATTAAAGCAACATTGCTTATTACACGTGAATTACCTATGTCGTACTTAAACTAGCTTTTAACCCTAAAAAATCATTACGATTCGAAAATGAATTGTTGTTAAATATTATTGGTTGCCAAGCTTATGCATGTTTGCGATGGCTTAGGGGTTCATTTGCAATTTGGTCCTGCACCGGTTGTGGGTGTGGCTCTGTGCTAATTGTGTACATAATTTTTTTCTTTTTTTTTTTTTCTTCTTATTTGTTTTATTGTAGTTATACTAAGTTTTAGTAATAATTATTTTAAAATTTACTTTAAGAGTCATTTGAACTCGACTGCCATTTGTTTTTAGTTGACTTCCTGTATAAGTAGAATAAATAAATAAAAATAAGTAAATAAAATTTAACGTATAGGCGTATATAACATCCAGAAGAGCTTAACATAGAAGCTTCTCTGCCCCTCTGTCCACCCCATGTCCATATATCTATATTACACCGGTTCAAAATTCAGAAAATAATTCTAAATGGATTTAAACTTGTCTGACCTTCTGTCCGCCTATCCGTCCGATGTCTCTATATTTTTGTGTTCAATCTACAGGTCGCAATTTTTGGAATATATACCGAATTAAAATTCGGTACGTTTTCGTGCTTTGACGCGAAGGCTAACACTATTGGAAATGATTCGGATCTGTCCACCTTATAGAATAAAGAGAACTGAACTTTACACAATGAATCTGACAAAAAGAATAAGTAAGATGTGAGAGCTGACGAATTAATATCGTCGTTCAGTAACTTGACCGCGATGGTTATGCTTAAGATGCACCTGCGTTTCCCAAGACAAGGTAAATCAATACGCAATAGGCTATGTTCGTACAGTGGGTTTATGATGAAAATTTGTTCATAATTACAATTTTACATCAAAATGAAGCGGACCAAATTTGAAAGACATGGGCCTATTTCTTGCACCCCGGACAGCAGAAAATTCCTCCTGAGTGGTAAGGTTTTCTGAAAAAGGTTAACTTTTTAATATTTTATGAAAATATGGTTCATAATAATAATTTAGCAAAAAATTAACGGTAGGGAATTTTGATACATCGTTGTTTTAGATTTTAACCTATATAGGGATTATCGTGCAAAGCAAGTGCTTATAAGGAGAAAAACTGTAATGTATAATTCTTTTTATTACTAAAACTGAAAAATTATAAAATTTATAGGAAGTAAATTAAGTTTCCTAAATTGGGATGACGTCATGTTGTGTGTTGGGCGACTCTCAATGTGCGGGTTTTTACAGAAAGTACGACTTTGTATGAAAATAATGTGTAATTTTTGGTTTATTATTAGCAACACAGCTGAATGACTGTGCAAGAGGAAGTGGTGTATGATATGATTTTTCGGCTGTGCCCGACTTTAGGGTTTTCATTTGCTTTTTTTATGCTGTTATTCACAAATATTCACTAAATATCGGCTATAAATTGAATCACTTCATAGCCTATATACGTAAATTTATGTTTTCAAACAATATGTTTTGCTGCAGACGCATTCGTACATGGTAATTACAAGACAACATTTAAAATTCAAGGGCACGCTTATCATTTACTTGGTTTTATGTTACCAACACTAGATGCCGATGATCAATTTTTAAAATTACTCATGGTTTGAGAATAAGTAACGCATAGCTGTCATTAAATTGTTTAATTGAAATAACAAATCGCTGCAAGGCCATTCAATAACAGTGACTCCAAAACTATAAAATAGTAAGCCGTGCGGACAAAACAACCACTGAAGAACACCCAATTAGCTCGTGAGAAACTTATATCACGAAATATTATTAATTACAGCAGAAAGTATAAACGAAAAAACAAAATTATTGTATAGCAAAACGCATTAGTTTAATGCAATACTTTTATTATCTCTCTCCATTTTTTTTTTATCTCTCTGAAACGGAGTTTATTGCATCACCCAATACTTATTTTAGATCTCTAATCAATTTAATAATTGTAGAATGTAATAATCTTCTTTTTAATTCGCACACCAAAATGCATTAATTTAATACAAAATATTTTTGTTAATAAAATATTCTTCAATATATGTTGTCAAAATTAAACAACTGAGAAAATATCTCTACTAGTTTCTATCTATTTTTTTCTTAAACCTGTTTTAACTGGAGTTCAGCGGGTCTACTAGTCTCATATAACATAATAAATAATCTAACAATTATAATATACAAGAATGATGTACAGCAACGAGTCAGGCAGTTTCAGTATGTGGTTAGATCGACATGGATTTGTGCTAAACTTAGAGTTTGGATTTCAAGTGTTTCGTCACGACTTGCTCAAAAAAGCTTATGCACACACAAAGGACTAGGAGATTTAATCTTTAATTATTATGTGAGCTTTTCATCGCTTTGTTTGTTATCCACACTGAAAAAAGAATACCCCTTTCGACTTGAATTTTTGTTTCTCATCATTTTGGAAAGCAATCAGCGCAATTATTATTATTGTTATTATTATTATTATTGCTATTATTATTATTGCAATTTTATAAAAAGCTAGATGTTTACTCTAGAGGATTTAGTAAAGTTGTGTATTTTATTGATATTATATTCCATAAGTAATTTCAAGAATGCCGTTGGGCGGGGGAATGCTCTGAAACGAAATATTACAAGAATTGACGTTTAAAACCTAGCGTGATTTAAATCCAGATTTTCGGAAGACGTATGACGGAACTGTTAGTTCTTTTCCAATAGTACTTAATACTATATTAATATCTTTTGAATTTTTTCTTTAACTTCAGCATATTTATAATGTATTTGCTGCTGTTGCTATATGTCACCAATATGTTATTTTATCGACTTCGTTTAAAAGGACAATTTTGCTAAGATAAACAATTGTGTTTACGGCAACACAACTTCTCGAAACAATCCAGCGTATGAAGTTATTCCTTATTTGAAAACGTTGAGTGTTTACACAATTTGAACGTTTATACCAGTAAGACAGTTCTCCAAGTCGCATAGACGAAAACATTATATGTTGTGAGGACCCAAAGTCGTCTCTCGTTTTGTGCTCACGGGTCCTCCGTCTCTAGAGAGGGGAGAGTGCTAGAATAAGAATAGATTAAGATAGAATAAGAAATAGCATAGGACTGGATTAGGAATAGAATAGGAATAGAATAAGACAGAATAGGTATAGAATAAGATAGAATAGGAATAGATTAAGATAGAGTAGGAATAGAATAAGAATGGCTTAATCATAGGTTAAGAGTAGAGTAGGGAAGTTTAGTTTAAGTCAGTTGAGTTTCGGCCCTCGAGCCGGAGAGTGGAGGTTTGGCTCTCGAGCCGAGTCGAGTTCTGGCCCTCGACCCAATGAGTCGGGTTTGAAATTAACAATTGTCGCGATACTGTGGTTTTATTTTATATTTTATTATGAATTCACTGCAATTCACCAAGCGTAACGGAAATATTGAATTAATAAAAGAAAAGAGTAAGTCCGTGCAAACAAATAGGAATTTTTTCGTGATTCTTTCCCTGGGCCGCTGAGCTGCCCCGGCCGTAGGAAATGGGACGGAACGTCCCCACAATATATAAGGTAGGACATTTCGTTAGCAACATTTGCACTGGATCAAGGCATCCGATATAAACAAACGATATTCAGGACCCTAAGAGAGAGAGTAAAGAACTGAAATGAGAACATTTACTGAAATTTTTACTACAAGTATGCGTAAGTCTACAGATTGAATTCATCGATGCGTGAACGTTTCGCACTATGGTAGAAATACACGTGTGCGGTTTTGTCTGTGTATGCTTAAACAATTATATGTATTGCGCATATGGCTCCTGATTCTGTTGGCTTTGCAAACTCTTTTATGGTGCGAAGCAAGCTTTTCTCGAGACATGTAATGGGTTTTCTGAATTAAGAAAAAATCTTGTAACTTTGTGTGGAAAGTTTGAGAAAATCAAGACAATGTTCGGTAAGTGTCGCTATCTAGAGCATTCATCTTCTTTCCCAGCTTGTAAAAGACCGACCCGTAGTGTAGTATGGACACGGCTTGGCCTAAATCTGATTCGACGACACATGTGCGTGCCCCACCTTTGCTTAAAAAGAACGTTAGCGATTAATAAAAATAATAAATAATCTCTCTCCCCCTAGCTGTTCGAGTATGCCTCCTGGTCACCGTGCTGTACCCCAGCGAAAAGCTGTACGTGCAAGCGTAGTTACCTCTCTGTATTTTCGCCAAGTTAAAATTCTCTACGTGTGAATCGGACCGGCCATGTTTTCAAAAAGGATTGATCGAATCGCACTGGTGGTGGCGTTTTAATTGCCATATCCGCTCCAGTCCCGTACTATTCGATTGAATTTCCGATTTCTCCCGATGTTGAATTTATTGTCATTCGGGCGAAAATTGGCAATAAACAGTTATGCGTAACTTGATCCTATGTTGCCTCAAATGCGGATATCTCTATTATTCAACATACTGCCCTCAATTGTGATGTGGTCGAAAATTCTGTAACTACTGATATAGTCCTAGCATTGGTGACTTCAATTTGCCACATGCCATTTGGTGTTGTAATGATAATTCTGGCTGTATGGTCCCCACTTCAACATCTGATTGAGCTATTGAGTTTTTCAGTGTCCAATAGTCTGTGTCTTACCCAAATTGTTTGATCAAATTGTTACTCACCATCTAGCTTTTGCTTAAATCTTATATTTTTCCATTCCAGAATGGCTTTCGCAAAGGAAAATTGACTGTCACGAATCTTTTAGAATTTACTTTCCATGTTTTCAAGGCTTTTTCTAGTGGCTCTAATACGGATGTCGTACACGTTAATTTTAGCAAAGCGTTTGACTTAGTTAATCATAATTGATTGATCTTCAAACTCCACGCCTCTACCTTCACTTTCTACCTAGTGAAATAGATAAACTCTCCTCTTGATGATTAAACCAGCCATATCTTACTCTACTTTGACAATGTTAAACCGTTTTCTTCCTTTTCCTTGGAATCACAGTCATGTCAGCTTCAAATTGACTTAACTAATTTGGTTACATGGTACTCTATAAATTTTATGAAATTAAATCTAAAAAAATGCAAGAAGCTTTCTTTCTTAAGAAGGAAATCATTCAATATTGATTATTTCATTGATTCACACAAGTTGGAAAACATTGATTCGTTCATCGTTTTCGGTGTTCTATTGGAACAACGTTTTAATTTGCGCATTGAACTCTCTTTAAGTCAAGCTAGATCCGCACTCGGTTCCACTAAGTGGTGGCCCAAAAAGCTGAAGGATACTTACAAAAAGCTATGCATGTGTTTAGTTAGTTCAACATTTTAGTATGCCTCCTGTAGGTATTATGTAGATTCATATAAATCAGTTCAAACGAAATTCTTGCTGTTTGCCCTTAGGAATTTGGATGAGACAAGCTTTAATGTCCCCAACCGCTTCTCTAGACACTGTGTATTCATTAATACATTATACTACTATTTAACACTTTCAGAGTTGTTAGCAGAGATCTAAATTATGTCTACCACTTAATCTAACTAATGGACTCTGTAAAGTGTATCAAAACGACTACGCTTAATGTACGCGATTTCCCATGTCTTATTTAAACTAACTTGCAATCTTAATATCTCATTATAATACAAAAATTAACTGGTGTTGTTTACTGTTATGGTTACAAAGTTTTTGCATTTTTGCGATGGCTTAAGGGCTCACTTGCAATGGTTGTGGGTGTGCCTCCGTTTTGGCATGCACATGCTTTTTTTATTTTTTTTCTTATTTATTTATATATTACTTGTTATCTAGTTTTTTGTGTGAATTTGATTGAATGATCTATGATCTTGAGTGTAACAATAAATATAACTTTATTATCTTGAAAACTCTGAACAATGAAAACAAACGTGATGTTATCTAAACATCGTAGAGCAAGGTCATAGATAAAATCTTGCGAGAGGACTATACAATCCGACGATTTAGCCCGGATTACAAGGGCAAACAGTCTTACAGCACATTTGGAAATTCTCATTAAAACATGTCAACTGATGTTTGATCTCCGTAACATTTTATCGATTTAGAAATTTACAGTTCAAACGTTTTGCAGAAATTCGGTCGTAGAAATGCGGTTTTGTTCATAGCAAAGTCATGTATACCATAACAACTCTTTTGTAGTACAAGCTCAAGTACGTGATACAAAGAAATTTTTTAGAAAAATATAGGAAATATTAAAAAAAACGTTTAAAAATATATAAAAAGTAAATAAGAAAGTAGGTGTAGTTGTGGTAATGTGTAATGTAGACGAGGAGATTGAAATTGTTATGACAGTAATGCCAGTGCAAATAACCTATGGACAAAAAAGGCCTAGCGACTTAGCATTCGAAGAGTTTCAGCGTGCATTATTTGGATAGTGATAAATCAATAGCATTATTTATAAATTATATTTCAGGTGTTAGAATTTTTTGATAGAATATTTAAAATGTGGGCTTCCACATCTTAAAACCTTATTGCGCTGGAGACCAATTATTTCTGTGGCTCCTGGCATTAATTATTTAATCATAGGGAATTTGAAAGCGAACGTCTCTAAAAAGGGATGGACAAAGTATGTTACTTCAAAATAGAATAAATTATAATTAGGAATGTTTTGATGGATGGGTGAGTAAACTTAGAGAATGGGAATTGAGTTTTAGAAGTTGGAGCGACGTGCATTTCCGAATGTTCAAAGGCATTTACACCAACTGAAACTGTATTGTAATATTATATACCTAAATAGGTGACACAAGCAGAAGATAGAAAAGTATTTTACTGGAAATAATAGATTTGATCGACGACTTAGCGCTGATTATCGGGGTAATTTGCTGATTCCAAGGTACCAATGATCGGCTTGCATATCGAATAATGGACGTCAGCAAATCATCTATATATCGATCATAATGAAAAAATATATGTTGCATATACAATTATTGCCACTTAGTTAAGTCAGCGAAAAATTATTTAGTAAGCCCAGATGTAGAGATGCCACACGTTAAAGCTTCTACCGACGTTTTAAAACATCCATTAAGAATTGCGCTTAAAACAATTTGTTTAAAATCTGAAATTCCCAATTCCGCGCAGACGGACCTTTGAAGTTCGTCAATAAGTTTAATGAGGTCTTTGATGACTTCGATGCAAGAAACGGCAAGGATAAAAACCTTCTCAAACGCCCACTATATAAAGGCAAAGTGATAAAATCAACAGAATGCTGGTTTTTTTCGCTTACTTAAATAATACCAGTAAGAAAAACAAAACAAACCAACATTGGATTACTAGCTTTAAGCAAATCATAAAAGGGATGGTTTGTTTGGCTCTAGGAAAGTGTTTTTCTTGACTAAAAACACGAAATTAAATATGTGACAGGTCGCCTTATGGCAATGAAAATTGTTTGGGACGAATTTAAGCATAAGGCGAGCAATTGTGAGTAAAAAACACGCAAAATGCTAAAATTGCACACAATTGCCTAATAAATAGGAAAAATATAGTCGGGACTACGAAAAATAATTATAATAGTATATAAGTATATAATAGTAATAGTATACAAAAAAAAAAAAGTGTATATAAAAAGTATATAATAGTATATAATAATAAACATCTAGAAATATAGAAAAATTGTGACAATTTAAGAAAACATGGTAAGTCTACTCGTAAAGAACAGTTTGCACTAAAATACGGTCAAACACAAAAATCAAAAAATAAATATTTCTTTGCTTATCTTGGTATGTACAATTTCTTAAGCGAACACGTGTATCGGCCACAGCATATATTCTACCGCGGCATACACATGTGGGGTGGTTTTACGCATAATTGCTTTACAAACTTGAATAAATGGTCTCGTTTTAGTTTCTTGACTCTCTCTTACGGTCTTCCATATCGCTTGTTTGAATTAGATGCCTCGAAATAGTACTTAATAATTTTTATGCTCAAATGTTCTGAGCGAAATAAAAATAATATTTTTGCAGAGGCAGTAGTTTTTTGATTTCTGTATTGATGTTTTTGCGTCTGAACAATTCGTCCAGTTTGAAATATGTCCCACAAAAATTTTCAGCATATTGATTGAAGTATATTTTTCCTTTTTTGAAATATAATGGGTAATAAAAGAGTTATTCCCTTTTTTTTGGCCCTCTTTTGAGTTTCTTTTCGTATTCTGCTCTTTTCGAATGATTTCAAACTGTCATGTGGTTGCTGTTCAGTGCCTCCGTTATTTTCTGACAGATCGCGTGCTAGTCTTGCTCCACCAGTTGCAAAATTTTACCAACTTTTTTAGTAACTGGCCGACCACAGCGAAGTGTATCTTCGACATTCAAATTTTCGGAACGGAATCGAGCAAACCACTCCTGGGTCCTTCGTTCACCCGCAGCATTCTCACCGTACACTTCAGAAATTTTTCAGCATGTGGCGGTGTTTAGCTGGGCGGTCCGCTTTTTGTCAAAACTACGGCAATGGAAACTACCGTGCTAGCATTGGTTTTGATTTTACGCCTTCCCGTAGATTCATTTGGATAGTGGCTTGATTCCTTATCATTTCCAAATTGATAGAACTTTGCCAGAATTTGGTCTGGGCTTCAACCAATTTTCGTGAGTCGTTCATTGTGACATATAGATAGAAAACGGAGGCATTGTCAGACAGTTTCGTTACCATCTTGGGTGGGCTGGGTAAATGGGCGCAGCTCGCTGCGATTAGTCTTCCGTTTGCCTGCACCGTTGAATTTTGGCTATCTGATGGTGAGATAAACCTCTCCTGTATCTCCTGGTTCATCATAATTAGAGGCAAGTTTTTCTGCATGCTGCTACTGTTAGCGCGTTCGATAAGGTATGAGTCCTTAGGAGAACTAAATCGTTTATTATAGGCCTCCAGAGCCTCCTGCGGAGACTACAATAATGTTTCTGGTTCGCTCAAAATTTTGGGTACACTCTTCGGTGGTGTGCCAGCACCAGGCGTTACTTCATTATATAGCATATAGGGTAAGTTTGGCGTCCTTCCTTGCAAGCGAATAGCCCATGGATTCGGATAGGCTGGTGTTAATAGTTAACATAACCTTTGGCCAATACTCGTTCCAACTGTTGTGTCGGTTCTCGTAAAGTAAATTATCATAGTCTTTTAATTTCTCGGCTTACTCTCTCTGTAGGGTTTTTTTGCAACGTGCAAGGCGCTGTGTATTGTTGAACGATCCCAATCTTCTTCAAATATTGCTGAAGTATTGGGCTAATAGAGTTTCCTTATCGATCACTAGAATTTTTCGATCACTAGAATTTAATGCGTTCTCTAAAAGCTTTGGTTAAGTTTGCGGCGGATGTCTTACGCGGGGGGATTAATTTGACACATTCAGTGCAGGTATCGAAAAACACTAGTAATGTGGTGTGTCCGTGTTATGATCTAGGCAATTGTCCGATGGAGTCTGCCGACTCCCCAGGAATGCTAGTTAGTATTTCATCGGCAGGTTTCAATTGGGAGATCTTGTACCTTAGACAGAACTGACAGTTCTTTATAAAATGACGAATATCTCTATACATATCCGGCCAGTAACATTTTCGGATTATTCTTGATGTAGTTTTCCTTATATCGAGAGGACCTGTAGTTGGACGATCGTGGTTCCCTTCTAGTACACGATTGCGTAGGTGAGTAGGAACACAAAATTTCCATTAGACACTTTCCTCGTCATTCAGCTGTTGTGGAAAATGTCAATATATTTGACCATTTGCACATGAATAGTTGGAGAACTTTTCAGGGCGTTTGCGTGTTTCTTTTTAGCCAAGGGCAATTTTTAGTGATGGGATCATTCTTCGCTATTTGAGAAATCTCCATTGGCTGGAGGGATACTTTATTTCATTTGACGTTTGACCTTTGAAGGCGAACTTATGCTGCTGTGATTTTAGAGCTCATCCCGACACTCTTCTAGTTGGTTTTCCCATGTTATTTAGCAATTCAAGTCAGGGCACGTTGGAACTGTTGCATCTATTAATTTTTGTTTTAGATATTCGAAGGGATATTGAGATTTGGTCCAAGGCCAGTGTTTACCTTTCTTAAGTAAATTGATAAAGAGACTTGCGATATAGATAGTTTATTTAACTGCCGATAACTCATGCAAAATCGCCATGTAACATTGCATTTCTCCAGAAAACTATAAAGGTTATTGGAAAGTGCAATATAACCCTTAGCTAACAATTTGTCGATCTTTGAGTTGATGATTGACTGCATCGCGAGGTTCCGTTACTGGTATCTAATTTTTATTGGGCGCTCATCTTTCATGCAAATTTGGCGTCAGTAATTGTTCTACCACCATGAATACTTCGAAATTTAGATAATTCCTTATCAAGGAATGCCTGTATAATTATTTGGTCACCGCAACTCTATCACTTTTATAATCTTTTACATTCTGATAATTACCATTATCAGTTAACAAATTGGGATTTGTGCGAATGAGATTTTCGCTCTTCTTATTAGTATTGTGAGTTCTTCCTGCGGCTCTAGGTTACACGCGATTTGGTTGTCTCTATTGTGTGTTTGGGCATCTGATTGTTCGGATAAGCGTTCCTGTGATGTATGATGATTGGCTAGCGAGCAATTCTGAAATGGGTTATCTAAAGTTTCATAACTTGTAGAAAGACCGGCTATATTACTAACAGCTTTGAAAGCTTTCATAAAGGTTAATACCAGGACTCCATCATCCTATGCATTTGGCATTAATAAAAGTGTAGCCACTTCGGTTTGATTACCAATTTATACTTGACATTGTGCGGCTGTTTGCAATTAAACTGTTGACCCATTGGCTAAAGTAACTTCTACATCGGTGAGTAATTCCTGATCCTGGCTGTCAATTGTGACAGTAGTTATTTTTACTCCTATCACAATAATAATCCTGAATTTATAATCTTTGCATGTTAATGCTGAACATTGGATGGAGGGGTTGGATATTCGGGACCCGCTATCCCTCTGTTCAATCGGGTTTCGTAGGTCTCATTCAGTTCTTCTCCGACCAAAACGGCTGTCGTTTCTTCTAGTATCAGCTGCACGTTGACTATTGACTGGAGCCTAATTCCTCGTACTTATCATCTGATGTTATTCACAATGGGATGTACTTGGAATTGCTATAGATATATCCTCGAGATCTTCTGCTAGTTCCACAAGTTCTTCAAGAGGATTAAAGTCTCGTCGTCTGATGTACCACATGTAATCAGTGAGTGAATTCCGGAAAATTCGCTCTAATTTTTCCTTATCGTCTCTCTCACTGTGCCGCATTAGATATTTCTTTGGTTCGTTGGGTTCGGTTACGTATTTCATCTTACAATCTCTCTAGATAATGTGGTGGGAGGAAGAATTGCTTTGTAGGCTTCCAAGGTGTCCATCGCTTGTTGTTGTGTTGATACCAAGTCGGAGTTTTGTCTCTAAATACTTGGGGCGTAGTATTCTGTAAATTCCATAAGAGTCTGTTCCTTTCTCAATTCTTTCTATGAACATAAACGGGTCTTGTCTACCATCCTATTTAATATTCCACTTTCGCATTGTTTCCATGATGGATCGCTTCTCATCGATTGATAATAGAGTTTCTTCAGGTACGACTAGTTTTAACGTCGGCATCGATTTCGCGTTTAAGTTTTTACTGGCTTCGCTTGCAGTATTTGGAGTCTTGGGTGGCTCGTAACCCCAGCAGTCGTCCAACTTCTTCCGCTTTGTGTTCGACGGGTATGAAATGTGCAAGTATTCTCCTTAATTCCTCCAAAAAGCCTGTAGTTTTCTGATTAAATTTAGGGAGATAAGTAATTAAATCTTCCTTGCGGAGAGTGTAAACCCATGATGTTTTCAGAATTTTTAATAATTCTGTTCTTTGCTTCGCAGGAAAGAATAATTAAAAGATGATAAATATATTTATATCTGGCACTTGAGTAAGTCTGTAGAAAATATTCTTACAAAACCAGAAGCAGTAGCTTACTTCAATTAAATGCCTACTTTCCCGCGAAATATAATCCCGTTGCAGCTTATTGAATAAAAGTAATTTAAGTTTTGTATGCATTTTCACTTAGGAAATACAATGACTGTGTATGAATTTGATAGTTTCGAAATAATTTACTTCTTGTAATAATCTGCTAATGCAAAGTCAAAGGCAATAATGTCATAGGCATGGGCTAGGGAACCGCAACGCTAATTGCAGGTATCCCCACAGAATAATGAAATAATTAGAAACAAATAGAAAGCAATACAAAATAGTAAGTTTATTATTATTTATCAAAGTATTTTTCCTTTTTTTTTTAAATCGACTTGAAATTTGATTCCTTTTAATTTATTTCTGGTTATCGACGTACACTCCTACATGCGAGGATGATTGGCCTCCTTATGATATGTAGTATTTGCATCTTCTTCGTTGTTTTTAGGCATGTTACGTGTAATTAGTAAAGTTTTTCTTTTGCGTTACTATCTTAATTTTTGAGAAATCATGGTTTTTAATAATCCCCGAGTTTAATTCAATGCGGAATAAAGCATCAAAACTAGCATAAAAGATATCAAAAAATAAAAAAATATCAAAATTATAACCAGACAATTCTAGTCTAATCCGTATAAATCTTGACGAGGTATTCTTGTGTGTGAAGAATCCGACAAGTGGCCTTTGTAGGGTCGATGAGAGCATAGTATATAGCAAGTAATTCCCTCTTAATAATTGTTTTATTCCCCTCACGTACGTTTAGCGATCTACTTGCATGAGTAAGTAATTGCCTATTTCCCCTTGCACATAAAGATGTTTCTGAAGCATCGTTTGTGAGAATGAATGGTTTATTAAGATCTAGATATTGGAGAATTGGGGTCCATTAATTTTTGGCGGACATCAAATACTGTGTGACATTTGTTTGACCAAACGAGCTTGGTATTGTTCTTTAATAATGCTTTTAATGGGGTAGCAATTTCAGCAGAATTAAATAGTTTTTGATGACTTCAAGTTTTGATGGGTCCGGTTCTACTCCTTCGTGTGTGATCAAGTGCCCAAGATATGTAACTTCTTTACGTAAGAAACTACACTTTTGAGAGTTTAACTTTAGATTATATTGCGCGCGTTTTTCAAATACTTTAATAAGACTGTTATTGTGACGGCTTAAACTACTATGAGAAACCTTCTGTTTCTAATCCGGAAAATGCTATATTAAGCATACGTTGGAAGCTATTCGACGATATCTTAAAGCCGAAAGGTAATCTCGTAAACTGATAATGGCCATTGTTAGTCGAAATGGCCACGAGCAGTTTGGATTCGTTTTCTAATTTTATTTGTCGGAATAAATTTTTCAGGTCTAGGATGCTAAAATATTTTGCTTTGCCTACTATGTCTTCTATTCGCGTTAATGGAAACTTGTCATTTAGTTTTCTGTAGTCAACAGTTAATCTCCATGGATTTTGTATTAGTGTTTTCCTTTTTGAGAACTAGAAGTAACTGTGAGCTGTAAGAGCTCTATAATGTCGTTTTTCAGCAATTTATTGACCTGATTATTAATGTCATTACTTTGGGAATTTGGCAGTCTGTAATTTTTGGTGCATACTGGTGTTTTGTCGTGTAGATCTTTGTGGTGTCTAAAAAAAATTATTTGCTGTTAATTGTTCGTGTTCTAAGTGAAATACGATTTGATGTTCCTGTAAAATTTGGTAAGTTCTAATTTGCCAGTACTGTTTACTAAGTCGAGGTTTATAAAATTGTTACAAATTTCCGTTTTTCTAAGACACGGTCCGTATCACCAGATCGTGGATATTATTTTCAAGAGAAATGCCCTTCAGAATTCTTTTAACTCTAAGTTTCTTTGTTTACAATCTATTCTTTAAGGATAGGATTATTTACTCGACTCAAATGTTCTTGTCCGACTGAAATGTTCTCATACCACTAACTCTGCCTTCCGCAACTACAACTTATATACATTTCTACAAGCATGTTACTATTAGCTAACTTCATGGCTGCATTTTTAATCCGTTAACATGCGTTTCTGCTAATCGTTTTCCTCGGCCGGCAGATGTATGACGCGCCGTGAATATGCACTAGGGAATTTATTACTTGAGAAAAATCAATTAATTAGCATTAACTGGGTTTAGGATTCGTAACACTGTTCTCCACTTAATCTTTTTCGTCACGAACATGGTCATTTCTAAAAGCTATTAATCTGTTTACGTATGCTACCTTACTTGTAGCTTCGCCTTTTTGATGTTTCTGTAGACGATAGACTCTATCAGTAATCTTCGTGATGACTGTGTACGGTCCTTCCCAGTTAGATTGAAAATTTGCTGATAATCTGTCAATATGCGATGGTTTATACAGTTGTACCAAGTCTCCGTCAACAAAGCTCGCTTTCCGATCATTTTCTGCTATCAACTTCTCACTTGCGTTTTGATTTCCGTCTGTAAATCGTTTTGGTCGCCCTTGGCCTCTCACTTCTTTTGATTTGCCACTTTCCTCACAGCTATCAATCCATGCTGCTACTGATTTGCGGCATCCTACCCAGTAGAATCTCCGTTTAATCTCCTTCACAGTTTTCATAACGCCAAAGTGCTCTCCGTTTCGAACTGTGTGATGCTTTTCTATGATTTCTTTGCACTTGGCTCTTGGCATCACCAACAACTTTCTTGTGCGTAGACCGTTTTTAATGTATCATATCCTCCTCAGACGTCCGATTAGTTCACTGTTAGCACGTTCACCTTTATTAGCGGCTGTTGTTACCTCAAGATCGTCATCGATCAGTTGCGCTTTTCGTACATTATCCTCGAGAACTTTACATTTGTCTCTACCTTGACTCGACGGACAACGATATTTTCTGTAGCGTGCTGTTCCTCAGCCATGCTTCCTTCGCGATCTTCTCTACATTCTGGACTCTTCGCGACATGTTTCTGCCTACCGCAGTCATCCGGCAATTTTTTCGATTTATCTCCTTTAATGTGGCATTTATGCTGTACGCCTGCTTTACTAATGATGGGCAACCTCAAATGCGTGTCCTTCCTCCGAAATTTACATGTACGAGCAATGTGCCCAACTTTGTCGCAATTGTAGCATTGCTTTTGGTCTTTTGTTCTTATTCTGCCTGTTCGGACATTCTTCACATAGCACGTTGGACGCGTCATCACTTCGTAAAGTTGCAAACTGGCTCAATGTTCCAAGCATTTTTTCTTCTAGGTCTTCTACCTTCTCATCAAATTGACTTATTACTTTAGTAACTTTTTCCTCCAGGACATTCGGTCTTGCATCAAACTAGCTTAGCTTCACTTCCAGCGCATTAATTTGGCCATCAATTTGCTAATACACCTATTAGAGAATTTATTACCTGGGAAAAATCAATTAGTTAGCATTAACTGGATTTGGGATTTTCATAACAATATTTAAGAGGTTTTTGGAGCGTTTTTGTATATTTTATTAAAAGAGGTCGCTTTGTAATTTCCAAACGGTTTCATTTTTTAAGTTCTTAATTGAAATAGGGTAGCTGTTTGAGTTGAGTAATTTAGCGTGTTTATTCCCTTTCGCTGGTATTATGGTGTTCGCTAGGTATCGGCCAGTAGTGATTTGTCTGTTACAACCAGCGCTATCTTGTAGTATGTTCACTCTTTATGGTATGATAATTTCTGATTTTGCGGATATATGAATATGTTGTATGATGGTTTCTATTATGGGGAGAGAGTGGTCATTATTTCTTGTGTTGATACGTAGGGTGTACGTGTAATTATCAATATCGAATTTTTGAAGAAAGTCACGTCCGAGTATTCTGAAGATGTCTATCGGAATGTCTTGAGATATTATTTGGAATTTATGGTGCAGGGTGTCATCTTCTAATTTAATATATATAATTGTGTAGCCAAAATAGTAAATTTTTTCTTTTGTGATGCCCAAGACTTGTTTGCATTCGCATTTAATGTTAATATAATTGTAGGAAAGTTGCAGGTATACAAATGTTTGACTAATAGCATATCCACGAAATATAACCATGTCGTTAGGAAAGGCGCAATTTTGCAAAAAAAATGATCAATTGTTTGTTCACTCACATCGCATCAACACAAATCGCTTATTTAAACAACATCTATATTTTCTTCGAGAGAAAAATCTACATAGCAATTTCATTTTTCTCTTGGGAAGACCTTAAGTATGCACCTATATAGATATGGAGCATTTTTAAGCTAAAGATTAAAATTAACACTTAAAGTTTTAATTACTTTAGTCAACATCTCTTCATGGAAGAGAAGTACGTCTTGGGGCGATTTTTCCGTAACCAAATACCTAAAATGAGTTTGTAAAAACCATAAACATTTTTCTTAACTTCGCCCGAGCGAAGTGAACTGGTTTATAACAAGGCCTAATCAAGTGCTTTCGTCGCTTACTTATAATAATACAACAAAATATCTACACTAACCATGTCCGTTTCGTTTAACTTGTTGAATTAACTCGGAAGCTTGGATCAAAATTTCGGATTTTCCTGGGGAAAAAAAAATATGCCTTAGATTAAAAAAAAATAATTAAAACAGCTAGAGCCTCAAATCCTACCTCTTTGGTTCGATATACGTTATTTCTGAAAATGAGAGACGATTTCCTTGTAAGCCAAATCGTGCAAACAACGACAAGTTTGCAATTGCAGTTATTTTTTACAGGTCATATTGTTGGTCATTCGTAATAATTACAATTTAAAATAAAATATGCAATAGAAGGCTTAAGAATTGTATATTTTATATCTCAGCTGAGGCATCACGGTAATAAATATTTTTCTTCATCATAAGATTAAAAAGAAACCAAACCCTATGAGAACAAATGATTGAAAATGAATTGGGGAGTAATTATGCAAACAACTGCCACTGTAATTATCGCATTGCCTTTTTTTTGGAATATAATTGATAGTCACCAAGAGGTTAATCTTGGACCATTATCGTCAGCTTTCTAATACTTCTTGTTAAATTTTCCATTACGATGCGTTAATAAGTGCGAGAGACGTGAAAAATGAGAGGCGAATTAAAGTTTGTTCACTTTGCATGAACAAATCACTTATGGTAAACAACAACAAGCATGCAAAATTAAGTGAAAAGCAAATTATGTAGAACGTGTTTATTAACAACTAGCGTCAACAAGGTCAAATTTCTGGCCTAAAAAGCAAAGATAGACAATCATCCCAACTTCTGGCTTAATATGACCTTATCGGCATCGGGGACGTCTTCTATGTAACCTAATGTTTTATCCAGAGTTGATAAAGTGTTAACGTATACGAACAGGCTCAAAATAAAAAAAATATTTTAATTAAAATATATGTACCTTCTTATACGAATATGTACGAATAAATTTCTAAACATATTTCTTAAATGTCAAATATTACGTATATACAATACCTGTGTATTGTAAAACAAGTGCGTGACATTGCAAATAGAAATGATCCCCATCTAAACCGCTAAAAAAAGAAATGTTTTTCTTTAAACATAAATAAAATGAATACATATTTTAATATTAAGTGAGCTGTGCCCGATTTTTCACATTGCAAATTATCACTTCAAATCAGAGTCACGCATTTAATTTTTTCTCTCACGGAGTTCAGTTTATAGTGCCTTACCACCATTTCTTCAAACGCAATAGCTCACATGAGTTTATGTACTTGTGTGGCTCATAAGACGGAAGATTAATATGTGGTGACCCCGACGTGATTTCGATTTGATTTTCAATGGGGACTTGGGTGTTCACTGAACTTTTTGTTTTTATACCGCGGAAAACATAAAAATCACTTGAACCACTGGAAGGAGTGATCTGCCACACGCGTAGAATAAACAACAGCAGCATTTGCTCCACAAGGTGAACAAGGTCTCGAACTCCAGAAGACCACAATAACCTACAAAAAGGCCCCAAAGGATCGAAAAATGCTCGAATACCAGAAAAAAAAGGAATTCAAAGCGTCGTGGAAGATCTTCAACAATTCTGACAACCAAATACGTAGACATCCATAATCGAAAGATGATCATCCCTGCCACACAAGGGATATATTTACAAGTATCAGCAACAAATTCCTTGAGGTAATGGAACATATACAGCGTAATCTCCGATTAGCAAAGAGACCAAGGTCCAGTCAACGTCACAAGCTGTTCTTACTAAAGTCAAGAAAAGGTAGAAAATACAAATAGACGATGCGCTGGCAGCTATTCAAGCAGGTGATTCTACGCATACTCCAATATATTTTGCAATCAAGACAAAACAGTTAGACAAAAAATGGCCCGTGGTTCAGCAAGTACACAATCCAGGAAAGGATATTCTGATTGACACCGATTCCATCGATCATAATTTCAATGAATACTACCAGAACGAATATTCTACTACGATACAGATGGTGAAATTGAATGAAATAACTGCCGAGCGACCTGCAGCAGCAGCAATAACTCCTGCAATAACTCCACAAAGTTTGGAAAAGATATCATTGACAAAGATTGATGACGATCGCTTAAAATCCAAACAATTCTCGGAATTCTTCCGTGAACTTGTGCACAGACGACTGATCTCTGCAGAGAAAATATGACATTTGAAGCCCAATTTGATAGAAGATGCAGAGCGTCTTATACGCCATCTTTATCCCAATGAAGAAAATTATAATGCCACAAGGAAAATTATCCACGATAGGTATGATAATAAGAGAGTGTTGAAAGAGTCAACCGAAATGCCCAGCATTATAACCATAGACGATGTAACTAATAAATCTCTCAGGGCAATAAAAAATTTTGATGTTCACACCGATAGCTGAGATCCACTTTTAATCCTAATTGTACTAAAAAACAAGACGACTGATTTACTTTTCCAGCAGTAGCTTGAAGATTCAAAAGCATTGTCAACTTTGAGGCAATTTGTAAGGTTCCTGCAGAATTCATTTCGGATTGTAGAAACAGTTAGGAGTAAAGAAAAGCCTGCGAAAGTATTCACTTCGGTGGAAAATTTACCACTATCTGCAACAGGATGCCTTTCATGTAAGAACTCCCACAATATACAAAGACGCCCAACATTTCTAAAGGCAAAGGTTCAGCAACGCAATTAAATAATAAAATGCTTGCTACAATTGTCTAGACATACTAATTGCAAAAATAGAAGGGGTCAAAAATGCAATGATCGTCACCATGCGTTACTCCACTGGAAAAAAGCAACAATCAAGATTCTAATGACATACGTGAAGCGTAACTATAGCGGAAAGAGAACACCATCAGTTTACCAACAACCCCTTGCCAGTCAATCACCAAATGGATTAGCACGTCCAGTTTTAGCCTCATCTGCTTGTATGCCACTGAATCCTTCCTGTTGTGTCGTGCTAAGCACGGCATGTCTGTACAGTGATAACTGAAAATGGAAGGTCAATTAATTGCCGAACATTATTAGACTCCAAAGGGTCGTTCGTTAGGCATATCCATAACAACCGCTACCATTTAAATTCAAGGCACTGCCAACAAGAGGAATAAGGCTAAGGGAAGAATTAATGTAACCATACGCTCAAGATCTAGAAATTATTTCATTTGACTTGAGGCTTTCATCAAATATTGTATCCAATCAATGCAATCATTTCTTGGACACAACCGGCTGGAGTATTCTAAGCAACATTGTTCTAACTGCCACGCTATTCAACAGACCTAACAATGTAGACATGCCGATTGGCGCTGAGTTATATTTGGGAATATTAAAGGACATTTTTGTAAATTTTTGTCGGTGCCAAAAACCAATTAACCGAATAGAACTCAGCAATATTCAACAACAAGACAGAAAAGACAATAAAGCATACATGTGTTCATAAGGGCAGCCAGTTTCACTTAATTTCACAACGGCTCCACATTTTGGTTGTCTCTGGGCAGCAGCTGTTAAATCTCCCATGAATCTTTTCGAAACGAACGTTGGAAACGCCGTGTTAACATACCAGGAATTAGCAACCGTGATGGTTGAAACGAAGGCAGTACTGAACTCATGACCTCTTGGATAAGCATAACACCTCTAAAACGTGAAACAATTAAATTTAATCGCCTGTAACCTTGTGTGGGCAAGACAGACTTTTTCCGTTTTTGCATGTAAAGAGTAAAGTGTTCCGTAAAGGAAATGTGTAACGAACAGAAACTCACAAATTATTGTTAAGAAAAACGCAGTTGCATTCAATTTATGCTCCTCTGCGGGCTTCGCTCTGACCAATTTGCCCCATTTTCAATACCAAAACGTGCAAAAACTTTTCACATTTCTACCAAATTTGAAAACCATATTTTCATTTTTGCGACCAGCAGAGTGTTAACAACGAACACCACACAGACACACAGATGGACAGGCATGGCTTAATCAATTCGGAATTTCTCTCCGATCATATACTTTATAGGGTCTTTGAAGCTTCCTTTAGAGTGTCACATACATTATGAATAAAAAATAAAGCAATTGTGAGAAGAGAATTCGTACTTTAAGATTAAATCACATCCTAAATATGCAAATTAATGATCTTTTAAATTATTGATTATACGTAAATTTTTTTTATGTAGATGTGGTCACAACGTACATAAGTTACATTATTATATTTTGTGAGGAGTTAAATTCGTCCCTCGTTTTGACCTCACATGGCCTTCATCTCGGTAGTGGACGCGTTAGATTAAGCTAGTGGGAAGATTAAATTTCTATATTAAGCGACATAACGAAAGACGGATTTGGGGAATCCCAATCGGAAAACAGTTGTCTTCAGCCAGAAAACAGAAATATGGTAAGGTTGGTAAAAGGCAGCCTCGAGGAAGGAACCAGGTGACTTCCATCGTCGTCCGAGTCTAGAGACCGACAACTTCCGTGTTGTGGGTTCTCTTCTGAACCGTGCAGCAAAGCGATCAACACGTCTTTTCTTGATCAGTTAGACCCCTATTTAGCGCTTAATCGATTATTTTTCCGTAAAAAAATCGGTATGTTGATCTAAACGGTAGAAAAATCATTAAATCACCCAGAGGCATAGCACATACAAAGCGGCAGCAGTAATTGAAAGAAATAACAGAAAAGAGGAATCGAGCGAAATGTTCCGATGATAAATGAATTTTTCTTGTGAAGGCACCTGGCGCCCAGCGATAGATTTCGGCCCAGAGACGGCCTCAGAAGTGGTGCCCCAGTACTGATAGTTCCGTTCGTTAGGGTGAGAAAAACATTTGCATAAAATCCCAAGATGTATATAAAACAACAAAATAAAAAAACAAATTTTCTGTACCAAAACACATAAAATTCCGAGACATTGAAAAAAAGAGAAAAACACGATCCCTTAATAAAAGCAAAATAAGCACAATACAGGAAAAAATAGATAAAACGGTCAAACAACAAAAAAGAAACCAATCGCGTATATGAAAGACATAGTCGCATAACGGAGTAATAAACACAAGCAAAAAAAAAGATAACTATGCAAAATGATTTCGAGATGCGCTGCATTGATATGCTTAAAAAAAAAGCAAAAGATTAGCAAAACTAACGAGAGCGAAAGTCATTGATCAAAGTGACGTTGAACTAATCAGCCAGTGTAAAGAAATAGGAAGTTTAAGTAAAAAATTCTGTAGTGAAAAAATTATACCATACCGAAATGAAACATGAACAAAAAAAAAGGTGCACAAAGCGAGTACGAAAGATTTTTGAAAAAAATATTGTTTTACGCGATTCTGGGAAGAAGCAATACTGCCAGGGAGGACGGAGGCAGAGAGGTGTCAAAGACTCACAACATGGAAAATTAGCAAGGAATTACGAGGGACTAAAACAGGTAACAAATCTTTTAAGTCTGATGTCCATCCACAATATTCTTACTTGACAACGTCCATTTCGTTTCTTTCCGAAACTAAGTTGAAATATTGCAACGTCCGCGTATATACCTGAAGGGGGTTTCGGTCAGCTGGCTTTTCCACTGCTCGTTACAAAACAGTAGTGTTCCATAAAATAAAGGAGTTCCCTTAATCACCATTTCTTTTCGTAATTCTCTGCTCACATAATAGTGCAATTTAAAGAGAGAATTATGGAAAGAAAATAAAGTCCAAAGTGATTCTATATAGAAAAAAGGTGGGTTTTGCTTATGCAAATGGGATACCTTGTGTTACGATAACGAGAAAAATACTGACGTGAAAGGTAAGAAACGCAGTCTGCTTTGGAGAATGAGGAAAACGACTGGTCGCAATAGAATCAAAAAGTATTTTTTCGACAAGTAAATATAGTGTAACTCGACAAAGAATTAAAACGAATATATGATGAACAAGTGATCAAACGTAAAAATTAAGTAAAGTACATTAAAGACAGTAAAATGTTAAAAAATAAGTTAAAGTACATTAGGAGTAGCAAACTACCTTTTGTCAAGTTTAGTAGAGTTTTTAAATTGAGTTGAGTTTAGTTGAAGCTAAATCTTCTGAGTAGACTTTGAATACGAAATGTGAGGCAGGATTTAGTTCCAATTAATTTTAAGATTAGCCAAAGGATAGTTATACTACTAACACCGTACTAGATCGTTTAAAAAGTTCAGTAACCTTGTTTTAATTTTTTATATATTTTTTTCTTTTTTTTTTAATTTGCTTTACCTACTTATATATAAAATTCAAGTAAACAAAATTAGCAGTCGAATTCTAAATAATCTAATCTAAATGTTTTAAAACCTAGTATACAATGTAAAGAAAGATATGAAAAAGAAGACTAATAAAAAAAACAAAGTAACTTAAAAATAAAAATTCATGTACAAATAAATAAAAAGGAAAAAGAAAAAAAGAGCATGTACACAGCTAGCACAGAAGCACAACCGTAACAAGAATAAATCTAGGTTGCAAGTAAAACCTTAAACCATCGCAAACATGCATAAGCTTGACAACCGATAATAGTTAAGAACAATTAATTTTCGAATCATAATGACTTAATAAGGTTAAAAGTTAGTTTAAGTACGACAAGGTAAATCGCGCGTATTAAACGATGTTGCTTTAATGGACTTTAAAGAGTCCGATAATGAAAATAAGTGATAGACGTAATTTAGGTTTCTGCAAACAACTCATAACTGTATTAACATTGGCACACATACATGCTTAATCAAGATAAAGTGCCTAAAGCAACGGTTAGAGACATTACAGCTTAACATTACACATACAGGGCCATTACAGCTTAACTCACCAAGTAGTGCGGGCGAGTCTATAGTACCGTTTATTGCTTTGATTAAGAAGGAAACTCCAAGAATAAATCTACGTTTCTCAAGAGACGGTAAGGATAATAGAAGCAACCTGCTTTCATAGGGGGGGAAGAGAGGCAATCGAGTCCCAACCCAAATTCCTAAGGGCAAACAGCAAGAATTGCTTTTGAACAGATTCAATTGAATCTACATAGAACCTATATGAAGGAGACCACACAACGGAGGCATGCTCGAGTATAGGTCTAACTAAACACATGTACAGCCTTTTGGTAATGTAAGGATCATCAAGCTCTTTGGACAACCTCTTTATAAAACTAAGCGCGGACCTAGCTTTGCTTAACGAAAGCTCAATGTGCAAGTTAAAACGCAACCTATGGTCAAAGAGAACGCCTAAGTCTGTGAACGAATCGACGTCCTCCAACTTGTGCGAATCTATGAAATAGCGGGTAGTGAATGACTTCCTTCTTGGGAAAGAAAGCTTCTTACATTTATTTAGGTTTAGTGTCATATAATTCGACGAACACCATGCCACCAAATTATTCAGGTCAGTTTGAAGCTCATGTGATTGCGATTCTAGGGAAAAAGAAGAAAACAGTTTTACATCATCAGCATACATTAAGATCTGGCTGCATTTAATCACCGAAGGCAAATCATTAATGTATACATTAAATAAAATGGATCCTAAGTAGCCTGACGTAATGGGGAATTCATATGAGGTGGTGAAGTTAAACAAAACCTTGAATGACCTATTATGCAGATACGAGCTTATCCATTTCACTAAATGGGAAGGGTAGTAATTTATGGTTAACCAAATCGAACGCTTTGCTAAAATCGGTGTATATGACATCAGTGCAAGAGCCACTAGAAAAAGCCTTGAAAACCTGACAAGTAAGGAGAAATATACAATTTGATGGCAAAGGCCAGATTCTGAGTCAAAATTCGCTCGAATAGTTTAGGCAAGACACTCAACTTGGCGACGCCTCTATAGTTCTCAAGAAGTTGTCTACTTCCACTTTTGCGAGTAGGAATACGAAAACTACTTTTCCAACACAAAGGGAAAAGACCTAAGTTCAAGGACCGATTAAAAATCGTTGAGATAACAACAGCGCAAGATTTAAAAACACATGATTGAATTTTATGAGGTCCAGGCCCACAACTGTATTTTAGAGAACTCAACCCTTTAAAAACGTCATCTTCAGAAAAAACCAAATTAGGTATTGAAACCAAGTTAGTTATAGGATATGGGTAGTTTGCTGATAAATCGAAACGAGCAGTCGAAAAGTTTCGTCGGAAGTACTCAGCAAACAGATTTGAGATTTCAAAATCATTCGAGGAATCAGAGCCATTAAAAGAAACATGCAAGGGATGTGCGGAAGTTTTTCTTTTTGAATTAACAAAATTAAAAAAGTATTTAGGATTCGCAAACGGAGAGGATTTAATGAACTGAAAGTATCTGCAATAATATTGGTGGTTGAGGGAATTAAATCTAAAATTTTTTGAAAAGCTTATTTTTCCTATTCTTGTAATATCTAATTGTCCAATCACGAGGGACACTTACTTCGAGGACGGGACTGCTTGATCGAAACGGATGCAGAAATAGCTAGATTTAATATATTATAGAACAATGAAAGTAAACTATCAATACTTCCAACTGACAAATCAAGCTTACTATGTGAAAGATGTGATTTTAGCATTGAGATATTGATTTTATGGAAATCATAATATTTATTTGAAAAAGTTGAATTTGGAACGTTAGAGAAGTTCAACAAAACATCATCACACAAAACATCGTACTTGCAATTAATATGAATACATTGCAGGATGTTAAGCATACAAGAATGAACTATAAGGTAGACAACGATTAACACTAATCTCAGGAAAATTGGCAAAGCAAAGATCAAGCATTCTACCATTGCAATTAGAGGTACGGTTGTATTGAACTAAATTATGATCAAATAATTCATTAAAGAACAAAACAGCTCTGTCAGATATTGAAGTAAGCCAGAACTATGACTGTAACACCAAGTGACTTGAGGCAAATTGAAGTCACCCAACACAATGACAAAATCAGTAGGTTTAGATTGCTTGGTCACTTCACAAATGAGGGCGGCCTGTCTCTTATTCATGGAGATATCCGAATATGGGGGAGCACATAAATTTCGCTCGAATGGCGATCAATTCAACGTCGGGAGAAATGGAAAATTCAATTGAATAGGATGCAATTGCTGCAGATGTGACAATTAAAACATCCCCACAAATGCGATGCAGATGTATGTCTGTGTGGTTTACGTCTGCACCTGGAGTGGAGCCTTAATCAGACGGGTTGCCCACAAAAATTGGGAATCGAGAGATAAATTGATTGACGACCACTCAGGGAGAGACACAGTCCCCATTGAAGGGGGCCTCGCTACCCTGAAATGCCGCAATAGAAAATGGGTGTGGGCCAAATTCTCGTTTAGTAGTCTACGTCGAGGCGTTGTCTAAGCACCTCTTAAATAGCTCCCCGCGACACTTTTGGGTAACCACAGCCGCCACGAATACTCTCCGAAGGGCCGTACCCAGCAATCAGGCAAGCACGCACTTGTCTGGCATTCTGATGGGTAGTGTGCATCTTCCTGCCGGAGCAATCCTACTTTGGGCAACGTGAACCCCGTGGACACCACCCACTTGATATCGCTGGCCATCATCATTAGATGACCTCCACCAAGAGAACCAAATAGGGAAAGGAATGCTCCTTTTCAATTTAGAAAAGAAGCCCCTTCCGACTAGACCTCTTCCGCTTCCAATGAGAAAACCCTATTGCTAGGTTATAGATAGTAAGCCTTAAACCTTTCTTTGCCATTAACTCTGCGGCTCTTAAAACGAGAGAAAAAAAGAGACATAATGCAGCAGTCAATGCTTTATAGGGATCACCACGAAGAGGTGAAGGTTTCGGCACATCTATGGATAAACCAAGGGACCCCATAGTTTCGCTCCCCGCAATGCGATACAGTCGATCATTTTTGGAAACCTGGATCAATTTTCAGTCTTCCTAAGCGAAATCAGCAGCGTTACAAATCAACGCTAAGTTCAAATCTGGTAGAATCGGAACCCACAGCGACTTACGAGACGGTGATAAAGTTGCACGAGCACATCTAGTAGAGTCGGAGTCCATAGCGGCTTAAGAGACCAGAAATACGTTTTCTACGAGTAATTCACCAACAACCTATAAAGAATTAACGCCAGTCTACGATAACTGTTCTCAACCAAGGTCAGGTCACCAAATTGACAGCCCTATAACGGCCAAAGTTGACGAAAGACCAATGTATCCACGACAAAGTTCCGAAATTTCGATATCGGGAGTCGAGGAAGTTACTTGACAACATGAACTTACGCTACAATCATCATCGCTACCCAACGGGTCACAGCCACAGATGATACTGGTGCGACTACTACAACAAATAGACCTTGTCTCATCCGACAGGGTCCCCAGAACTCCACAATTACACTGGCCCGAAAAAAAATGATACTTAGCGCCTGTGTATGAACTTCCGGCATCTAAATAATAAATCTGTGCCCGATGGTTACCTAGTACGATCCTAAATCGGAAATAAAAAAAAATCCAAGCCGACCCACAGAAGTTCCGAGATTTCGTCATCATCGATGGCCACTGATATCGAGATTTTAAGAGGAGCAGTATGGAAAAAGCAGACGCGGCATGGAAATTGTGTGTACCAACCATAAACTAAACTTTTAAAAACGAACCATGACGAGCCAACGGCAGGACACCCCGGTATCCGCAATTCCGGGAGTCGCCAGGAATATAAACCACTGCAACAGAAACTCGCAGGCGTAATGCTAACAGCGAGGAACCCGAAGAACCCTGCGCGACGATATGTTCGTACTGTATCGGACCAGTGGATCGAATTAATTCCCTTACGGCATACTGTTGCGGCTGAACTAATAACGACTTCCAGAGAGCGAATCCTCAGTAAATTCGGAGTACCCAAGGAAATTGTTACCGATAATGGTGTACAATATACAAGCCGATGCTTTCGGAGTTATCTCCAGGATATTGGAGTAGAACACAGATTCATCATACATCGTATAATACACTCCATCAAAAACCCCCACGGGACGGGTTAATCGAACTGTTAAGACAATCATTGCCTATATTGACACGAGGTACATTCTAAAGGGTATAAAAACCTACCCCAGACTACCCTTGCCATGAACACTGCGATATCACACGCCAGCAGTTACTCTCCCGCACATATTATTCAAGGACGTCAACTCCGATTACCACCTTTTACGACCAAGTACAAATTCAATGACCTCAAAGGAAAGCCCGAAGCGGATTATTTCACAATATACGCAGAAACCTCGTGTTAATATCGCCAAACCAACGGAGATACCTTAATTTGTATCGACGCCGGTAGAAATCTGAGATTGATGATCTAGTATTAATTCGCCATCATCGATAGGTGCTAGTGAATTCGCCGCAAAACTAGCACGACGATTCCAGAAACCATACACTGTCCTACGCTTTGAAGCCCCAGTAGTTAGAACATGCACATCTACAAGATGTCATTTATGTCATTTATCTAGACAAAGCAGCTCATTAGCACCCCACATCAATACCAATCAATACATGTCCTGTGTCGCCACAAGGTCATGACGGTGATTAAGTAACAGGTCGTTTGATACATTACTTTTTTCTCTCACTATCCACTCGCCATTTCGAATAGTTTTAAACTCCTCTCATACACTTGAACTAACCAAATATCATTCACGGGTGACCCCCACAGCGAAATGGAGCGTTGTAATCACGATCACCAAGCTTCGAAGTTAGCGCAGTGGCGAATCTCTTCACCTGACGCCACCGACACGATGTCGTACCGACCTTGGAAAGGCAGGGATATCACAATACGGATGTTGAATACTTGCCGTCTGTTTCTTTCACGTGACTTTTGGTACTTTATAATTGTTTTAATGAACATTTATCACAAATTAAAGATGGTCTTTATTTGTAACATTAATTTTTTTTAGTTAAAGAAAAATTGTACGCAGTTTTTTTTTTATGAAAGCGACTAGGAAATTTTTATTTTTCCGTTGACCTCATATTAAACTTAGGTCTATTTTAGAAATGCGTGCTCGATCTTTTCATCGACTTCATCGAGATTTTCACGTGGATATACTTTCTTATCATTGTTCATGATATTGTAACTAAATTTCTTCTTAAACTAGACAATCTTCTCTTTATCGTTTCTGCACTCTATTTTTTTTTCCTTTAGTATTTACATTTCCATATCTCCCTCATACGCTTAATTTGACCGCTTTAACCTTGACATTTTCTTTTTATAAAATGTAACTCTCTACAGGTTATGTGTCAGCGTTTTATTAGCGCACCTTCCATTGTCAGCAGTTTTTTATAAGTACCGACTTTCGTTTTAGTTTATTTTTCTGTAGTAATCCACAAATATGTTAGCAACATGAGCAAAGATTAGATATCCAATAATTTCCTATTTTCCCATTGTGGCTAAACTGCACTGTGTATTAAACATATTTTGAATGTAGCTTTTCAAACTTACTTCTTCTTCGCTAATTATTTTTTGTTCATAAAAATTTTTTGTTCATGATTCACGATATAGTCGTGTTTTTTTTTTCGGCAATTGGTATTTTTATTTCTTTTTAATTTTTGTGGATGGTTAGCTTCGTGTGTTAAATTATAATAAATTGTAAGGATAATGTGAGTGTATTTAAAGTAAAAGGAATAAATTGGTCTTCTTGCTTTGATTCATTTGGTTCTTTGCAATGAAAAAATGAACTCTGTATAAGTCTCTCTTTTTTTTTGTTGCTTGTTTTGTTTTTTTTTTTTTCTTTCTTCTTTTTCGTGTTTGCAGTTTTGTTTTGCCTTCGCTCTCTTAGTACAGTGTCAACGTAACGGAGAAGTTTACTCAAATTTGTTGACAGTTTGTGCTGTGGATTTATTTATTTTTATTTATTTTTTTGTTTTTCTTGTTTTTTTCTTCATAATCCACTTCTATCGTGTTTGACTGGACATGGATTGTTTATATACGCCATGTCGTGCGAAAACGTGCTCAGAGTCTGAACTATTCATTTCTTGTTGGCTTTGTGATCGTTTTTGCCATGCAAAGTGTGCCGGTGTTATCGGCCGTGCTGGTGACGCAGTCGCTGACCCCTCGAAAGGTTTACGTTGGTCATGTCCTGGCTGTAGGAAGCGGGATATTGATTTTTACAAACTCTCCACGGAGACGAGAAATGGTTTTTCGAAATTGAGTAGAAATCAGTACCGTCGCTCATTCTAATCTGGTGTCATTGCCTAAAAATAATAAAGAGCAAAATAAATCATCTTCTCCCCCTTGCTGTTCGCGTGTGACCGCTGGTCACCTAACTGGGCATGTCGCTCAAGCTGCTCGTGCAAGTGTGGTAACCCCCTCAATATTCTCCCTATCTCGCCCTTGCCGTGAACCCTACTATTCCTAGTAGTAATGACATTTGCTTGACGGCAGTTTCTCCCAGGAAAGTAATATTTGTGTCAAGACAGGCACCTGAAACATCGGTGGATAACATAAAAAGCTATCTGGCGGCGAAACTCAGTCGACTCAGTCAACTTAAAGCGCGTTAGCATTTTCAAATTGGCTCCTTCTCAATCTAGAGCAATATCTTCTTTTAAAATACTGGTTCCGACTGAAAACAGTGATATGTTGCTAAATAAACCACTGGGGCCAGTAGGATCCTTAATTAAGGAATTTATTCCTCGAGATCGACCCCGTAATACTAAAGCTGCAGTCCTGTCGCCTTCAAAAAACTAAATATTTCTTCAGACTCATTATCTCTCATTTATCAAAATGTTAGGCGCCTAAATTCAAAAATTCGTTCTACTTTCCTAAATTCAGTAAGCACGGAGTGTTTCTGTTTGGCTTTCACTGAAACTTGGTTAAAACCTCATCTACATTCGTGGGAACTTTTCCATAATTCTTTCCAGGTTTTCAGAAATGATCGATTGAATCGCGTTGGCGGCGCTGTATTAATTGCCATATCTTCGTCAGTGCCCTCCAATTTAATAGAATTTCCCACTTCCCCTGACCTTGAATTTATCGCCATTCGAGCGAAAATGCCTAATAAACAGCTATTTATAACCTGCTCCTCCATTCCCCCAAATTCTGATATCTCCATATATAAGAAACTGGCTGCCCTCATTTGCGAAGTGGCTAAGGAGTCTAAACTCACCGATTTGGTTGTTGCGTTGGGAGACTTCAACCTGGCTCAAGTCACTTGGTATATTAGTGATAATTCTGGTTCCTACTTCAACATCTGATAGAGCTGTTGTGTTCTTTAAAGAATTATTTGATCATAATTTAGTTCAATATAACCGTACCTTTAATAGCAATGGTAGACTGGTTGATCTCTGCTTTGCCAATTTTCCTGAGATTAGTGTAAATCGTTGTCCACCTTTTGGTTTACCTGAGAATCCTTATCATCCAGCAATGTGCATTTCCTTTCATCACAAGTATGACGGTTCGTTGAACTGCCTTAATATTCCAAATCCAACCTTTTTCACCAAATATTATGATTTTCGTAAAATCAATATTGTATTGCTAAAATATCATTTTCCACATATGAGGCTTGATTTCTCAATCGGAAGTATAGAAAGCTTATTGTCATCGTTCTACAATACATTAAATCTAGCTACTGCTGCATCTGTTTCGATTAAGCTGTGCCGTTCTCGAAGCAGGTGTCCCCCGTGGTTTAACAAGACAATTAGATATTATAAGAATAGGACAAACAAGCTTTTCAAGAAATTTTCGAAAAGTGGCTCTTTTTTAGACTATTTCGCTTACTCAGTCGCAAGGCATAGATTAAACTCCCTCAACCGCCAATATTATTGCAGATACCTTCAGTTCATTAAATCCTCTATGTTTGCTAATCCTAAATACTTTTTTAATTTTGTTAATTCAAAAAGAAAAACTTCCGCACATTCCTTGCATGTTTCTTTTAATGGCTCTGATTCCTCGAATGATTTTGAAATCTCAGATCTGTTTGCTGAGTACTTCCGACGAAACTTTTCGACTGCTAGTTTCGATTTATCAGCAAACTACCCATATCCTATAACTATCTTGGTTTCATTTCCTATACAGTTGTGGGCCTGGACCTGATAAAATTCAACCATGTGTTTTTAAATCTTGCGCTGTCGAGCTATGTGTTGTTATCTCAAGGATTTTTAATCGGTCCTTGAACTTAGGTCTTTTCCCTTTGTGTTGGAAGAGTAGTTTTCGTATTCCTACTCGCAAAAGTGGAAGTAGACAACTTCTTGAGAACTATAGAGGCGTCGCCAAGTTGAGTGTCTTGCCTAAACTATTCGAATTTTGACTCAGAATCTGGCCTTTGCCATCAAATTGTATATTTCTCCTTACTTGTCAGGTTTTCAAGGCTTTTTCTAGTCGCTCTCGCACTGATGTCATATACACTGATTTTATCAAAGCGTTTGATTTGGTTAACCACAAATTACTACCCTTCCCATTTAGTGAAATGGATAAGTTCGTATCTGCATAATAGGTCATTCAAGGTTTTGTTTAACTTCACCACCTCATATGAATTCCCCATTACGTCAGGCTACTTAGGATCCATTTTATTTAATGTATACATTAATGATTTGCCTTCGGTGATTAAATGCAGCCAGATCTTAATGTATGCTGATGATGTAAAACTGTTTTCTTCTTTTTCCCTAGAATCGCAATCACATCAGCTTCAAACTGACCTGAATAATTTGGTGGCATGATGTTCGTCGAATTATATGACACTAAACCTAAATAAATGTAAGAAGCTTTCTTTCCCAAGAAGGAAGTCATTCACTACCCGCTATTTCATAGATTCGCA
>CCAG010019648.1:0-22367 GCA_001077435.1 Glossina morsitans morsitans | reverse complement strand
AAAAAAAAAAAATAGGGAAAACATTTCCATTGCCTTGACAATATGTGCTGAGTAATTTAACGTTACTTTATACTTAACCTACCTATGCCTCCCCTTAGGCACATGTACATCGACAAATATAACAATTTTTTTTTTTTTTTTTTTTTTGTTACAAACATACCTATGTCTAAGGATAGGCCCTGTATTTGTTAAATTATTTGATTCAAAGAGAAAATGTATGCACTAGGATGAGTGTTTTCTAAGTAAGGAAATTTCTCAAAAATATCCTTAGGTTGTTTATTAGGTAAACAAACTTTGATAGTTAAGTTACAGAGAAACAAAAAAGAAGAAGAAAATGAAAAAAAAAAAAGGAAATTTTATGAAAAAATTTTTATTTAATTTTTCCTAAAGCTCTAGAAAAAGAAGAGAAATTTTATGTTAAGGAAGTTCTGTTTAAAAATTATTTTTCTATAAATTCTAATAGTTTTAGTTTTACTATCTTCTGTGCTCCACATTGTTATTAACTGGATTTTCCTTATCCGCCTTTTAGTTGTTTGGAACAATGTAAGCAATTATTATATTTTTCTTTGTTATTCTCCTTATAAAACCATAAAGAAATGGAACAATGCTTCATGACTTGTAACAAAATAGCTTTAAAATAATTTCCTAAAGGATTACATTTAATTGCTGCTAGCATGTATTAAAAGAAAGCTGATCCATTCTATATAACAGTTATTAGTCTTTATACTAACTACAAAATTGTATTTTGTGAGAAATTAAATAAAAATCCTCTGCCAGGATTATCTAATTTCGATAAGAGAAACTAGATGTTTTATTACAGTTCGAAGCGTCTTTAGCTCATGAAAATGAGTCTCACTACTTTTTAATCAGAACTAGGCATGGAAGTTGCAATTGGATGTGTAACGGATCAATTTGGTTTATCTGTTGATATAATATTTAAACAAAATCACCCATAAAGTCAACAAAAGATTTTGTCCAGGGGATTTACGTAGATTCTTGTCCTCCTCCAACACGCGAAATAATGTAACACGTTATTCACACTGTTTCGGGGACAGGTGGTTTGGTGGTTTAATGTGGGTACATGCCTTGTCGATTTAGCATCGGGTGCTTCAACTAACATGGCGGGCGGTACCATGCTCTCGACTACTACAACATCAACGTATTTCACGTAGTCAGTTACCAAATGATTTGGTTAGTATTTCCTTTTTAGCCATAGTCTGTGAGAAAAGAGTGCTTCTTCCAGTGTACAGTCACAAGGGATAAGGTACGTGTTCTCAAGATCTTTGGGACCAGCCTTAGCCACGACAAAACTCTCTGAAGTGGCGGTTCGAACATTCAGGAAAAAGAGACTTACTACGCGGGCATATGCGCATATGATGAAATTTATGAAAAGTAAAATGATGCTGATTTATGCAACGAGTCTTTATGCATTTATCTGATCGTTAGATGGATATGGAAAAGATGGCACATAAAGAATCAATCAAGGACGTAATGTAAGTTGCTGAAGAAAGTCATGTGACTTGAAATCCTTGCGGTGAATGCTTTGTTTAGAAGGCAAATAGAGGATTTGCCATAACATAACTCGCATTTTATGGCATTTGTATCCACGTGATATAGGAAATCTTGCATGATATATTTTCTGATAAAACAAAACTATACGGTCAACCATTTGGTCGTTCTGAAAGTAAATGTAAAGAAAACAGACTTCTAATTGAGATTTGGTTAACATATTTTTTCAATATAATGTTTGGATCGTGCCATTATTTGTGGAATACAATATATACATATATGTGCAGCCTACAAAATGTGCTAAAGTTTATTACAAGAACAATAATCCCAGGTTTCGCGCATGAAGGATGAACCTTATATATGACTGAACCTTTAGGGTAAAAAAAAAACATCTGATGTTCCCACAGGACTATTACGTGCACCGAAATTATCAATTGGGCGCGGTTTGTGGGCTGGAAATGTTATTTTTGAACATGAAAATGACGTTGCACTTGCCCGCAATAAGCAACGTCACAGAAAAAATGCTTATTTCATGACCCTATATATATATATATACATACATACATATATACATGATACAAACTACACAAACGTGCAATTTACACAAAACCATATGAGTGAACTATTGCCTAACACGACGGGAAAACAGTTTCACAAACAATGTCAAAGGACAACTTACAAGACGGTTTAAGCTGGCAAAAGGGGAATAAAATGATTTTGTGCCTTTTTTTTGGTTTTTTCTAGGAAAAGTTTAAACCTCCCTGTTGTGATTTCAATAGATTGATAGACTGACACAAATAAATCATGTCAGTTACTTACATAGATGTAACAATATAATTAAACAAGCACTGAGTAAAGGGCGCGGGTAAATTTTTTTTTTCTTAAATAAGTTTGGTTTTAATTGATTTTTGTAAGTCACTTTGGCACTGTGTGATAAATAGTTCGTTTAAAGAAGCATTTCAAATAAATCCATAGCAGAATCACTTTTAATAATGTTCTGATTCATTGAAAAATTCCTTATGATTTTCACATGAAATTGATCGTAAGCAGCTTTTATCTGTCCGTCGTAAGCCTTTGATAAACTTTTTGCATTGCCTACGGGTTGGATAAAAAGCTCATGACAAAGAAAAACCACATCAACACATTACGGTCAAGCTGCGCCGTCTATTAAATGCTTTACTTTACTTCGCTGGAATACCATTCTTTAACTGAGTTTATTGCGATCAAAGAGGACTGTTTTTCAAAAAAAAAAAATCGAATCCTTATTTAAAAAAGGTGTTTTAAGGAATGTAAAAAATGTTCACAATTTGATTGATACGATATTAGAGAACTACGTAGATCAGATTTATATATTCGGTGTCAGCGTCTTTTTCCCTCACTACATATTGCTATATAGATTAGTTTTTATGAGACCGTGATATACGAATACGTGCGAAAAATAGATTCATTCGCATGAGTAGTCGAAGTGGTAAGAATCGGAACTATCGCGTCAGTTTTTGCAGCGCGGTGGACTTTAGTTTGGTCGTAGCTATAATGAGTGTTCTTGTGGTGAAAGCCTACTTACTTACTGGTTTCGCAAACACCCACTAGGCAGCGGCCATCACCTCCGCAAATCCTTTCCTCTGTTCACCTATCTTTGTGACCGTCGTCGTGGTGCACCAAGCATCGCCAAATTTTATATATATATATATAATCCATATATATAATTAATATGTCCGGATTTATCAAGCCACTATTTTATATTAATCTTTTTTACCAAATTATCTTGCCCTGTAAAGACTGATATTTTCTGAGAACTTTCATATCGAACGGCTTTGAAAGATTGATCCAAATTTATCCACATATTTCTCATTCAATTTGTATAGCAACGCACAAAGTTGCATAGTTGTTATCTTGTGGAGAAATGTTATCAATGGTATTTTTTGTCATATCAAGTCGGTATATATAAGAGATAGTCGCAATAAGCGGTCCTATCCTGTTCACTTGTAATGACGTCTGCTTTTGAACCATCCAAAGATTTGAAAGCTTACGGTGAGTAAATTCAAACACAAAAATTGCCCTTAAAAAATACACGGGCAACAATAAGCAGGCGGACGGTTGATTATCATTAAATCCATGCGAAAAATGATCTTAAAGTGATTACTCTTGGGGTTTATCTCAAAACTTTCTACCTCTTACTTACCCTTGCACCATTTTTCAGAAGTGACGTAAGGTGTAATTAAGACAAATTTTAAATTTCTCGTCAATTAACTAAGCAACGCAAATGGATTCTGGAGTTCTACTATAATGATATCTTTTGCATAAAGTTTAGTAAAAGTTAAATGCTATGTATGTATGTATGTATGTCTTTGATGTCACAATAATAATAAAATTTGTGTTTAGTGTAAAACGAAAATAATACTTGTGTAAAACAATATTTCATCGTTATATGATAAAGTATTATATACATTTTTGATAATTTATAACACTTATACGTCGTGTACTACAATAGTCAAACTGTTCGTATAAATATATATTCGCTCTCGTTTAACCAACGCCAGTGTTGTAATTGATAATTGAGCGAACTTGCAAAAAATTTTAAAACATTATATGATATCTTGCTCGTTGCTATAGAAACGTGCCAACGCAAAAAAATATATACATATATGCTTATAAAATTGAATAAAGTGAGATTTTTTGCAAATATTATTAATTGCTACGAGATTTTTTCATTAAGCCCAATTTATAACGAATCAGTTTTTATTGCTGCTTAAAAAGTTTTCATTAAATACTTGTGTCAATGCACCCACGTGTACAATCGTAGTATTAAAGAAAAAAAAAATGTATTATGTATAACTTGGGACTAATTTTCGATGACTAGTATCCGAAACTACTTTTTCTTTTTTTTGATTATTGGGATCCATGTCAACCGGTAAAGTTCGATGGCTTCAGAACATTCTTAAACTCAACTTTGAATTAATTAAATGTCACTAAAGCATTGAAACTGTTGGCCATTTTTTTTCTTGAAAGTTGTTTATGTCTTTTTTTCAGGCCAAATATAAATAAAGTGGAGTATGTAAAAAAGCTTTTTGTTCAGAAGTCATTGCGCGTACATATGTATATATGCAAATATATATACATATTAGATGCTTGCATGTAATTTGATCAGTAACATCTGTCAATGAAAATGATAAAATAATGCAAAGTTTCTATACATACAACGGTTAAATTCGGTGATTTCAACCTTTCTCTACTTAAATAAAGTGTTTTCTGTTTAGTATTACTGAGCTATTCAGTGTATATAGACGGTAATCGTGCAATATTCAAAACTGCATTTTCAACATTCATTACTTTTGTTGTTGCTCCATCATATTCCGATTGCCGATTTTCCTTTCAAACCTTTAAGAGCGATAGTATTATTGTCAACGGCCAAGAATTGTCTGGAGAACTAAAAAAGTTGAAAGGCAACGAATGGCAAAATTTATTGGACGAAAATTCAAACAAAACCCTCGCAGAACTTTCTAACTGCATTTGATGAAGCAGTTGCTCCTAGACCTTCAGATGCCATGAGAAACATCCATATGGACGGAAGATGGCTACCATACGAATTGACAGAAAATGCCATTTTTAACCCTTTAAACATTGCAGTGTCATTGTTTGCCAGGCAAAAAAGGAAGAGATTTTTGTGGCGTATTGTAGTTGGCGATAAAAAACGAATCTACTACGACGGTTGCAAGTGCAAAACCCTTGGTCCAGGTACGGAAGGAAGCGGAATAATCATGGCCATAAAGTTTTGCTGTGTATATGGTGGGATCCCTAAGATGTAGTGTACTGCCGTCTGCTAAAACCAAAAGAAACTGTTACTGCAGATATCTGCCGACGTCAATTGAACAATTTGAATGACGTATTGTTTTAAAACAAAAAAGCAATAACGGTTGACAGACGCACAATCATCCTTTTGGAAGAGATGTCAAAGGTGTCATGTTGCCAAAATGGGTCGATGATTGAATCGCAGTCAAACCAATATTACTCTTTTGGCACGGTATCGCCATTTCGCCAGAAAGATGCAAATAGTTTTAGAAAATGACGGAAAATATATTGAATAATATATAGTATACCGATTTTTCTCAATGAATGCCCTTTCAAGTAAAAAAATTATCTAAATACAAGCAAGCACCTAATATATTTATATATATATATATGTATATCTGCCTATATTTTTTAAGTATTTTCGCAATCATTATTCTGCTTTTGTGTCAGGATCAGATTTATCTTTAAAATCTTAGAACTCTGTCGAAAAATACTACACAAAGGTATGCTTCAAAACTTCAGCTTATCATTTGGACCAACAACTACAACAGCAGTCTATGGAAAACGCGCAAGCTTTCAATCATGGCATCAAAAAGATGAAAATCAAATTTTCTTGTCCCCTATTCCCGTAATCCTATGTGCTTCTTATTGCCATTGGCAGACTGAACAGACTAAAAATTATTAAATCTGTCCTTAATTAGGAATTTTATAAAAAAAAAAAGTTTGTTTTTAAAATTAATAAAATTTATTAGACAAAATATATCTTTTCTGTTTCTTTCTAACGTATTGATCAATTGTTATATGTGCATATCTATATTGAAACACACGAAAGCATGTTAAAAATCCAAGAGACCCTTGACATTGTTGTATTTTTTAACATATTTGTGATAAAAACTGCGCTACATTTTTTTAGCGAAAGCATTTTTAATTTTTTCATTCATGGAAATATATAATGGAAAATGTGAGAGTACGTATGTAACTTATCAGATATACTATCATAACTTTTGATTGCTTATAATTGCGGAGAGTCGAGTTTTCATAATTATTTAATGGGAAAAAATTCGCGATAAAGCCAAATTGACAAACATAAAGAATTAATTGACGTCCTTATGAAATATTTCTTTCCTTTTGTTTTTTTTTTCAATGTTTTTAAAGCCTTTTATACTAACGTTTAATATTGTTGGTCCATACGTCTGTGCACCTCTTTGTTCGCTTAAAATATTTCTGCATTCCGCGTGTCTGTCCGTCAATCTCTATCAATGTATGTGGTTAACATGTTCCCGGTCGCAAACTCTAAGAACAAAGTTTTCTCTTTTCAAAAGTGATAAAATTGGGTTTTTGCGGCAGTCGCGAGGAGTAAACACTGAAAATTTCATTCCCAGTTGTACATTATAATGTTACCTTTTCTTTTTTTCTAATCAAATTTCTGCTTAATTTTCAATTAGCGATAGGGTACCTTTAGAGCCACAATGTTTAAAAAACTACTTCGAAGAATGCCTGGTATGGCGTCGATTCTTGCCGATAACACAAGATGCTGGAAGATTAATTAAGAAGTGCATCGTAACATATTAAGGCAATAATATTATAAAAAACTACGCTTAAAGATTTATTTTTGCTTCTATTTATATAATTTCTAAATCGAAAATGTCGGTAAATCTTTGCCTGAAAATACAATTTTTTTTTATTACATGACTCCGAGGATGTCTTCTATTCGTGTAATACGGTGGCAGCCGATAAGATATGAGAAAAAAAGGGATAGGAAAGCGGCCGTAGTCAAGTGTATGCGGGAGCGCTCACTACAACTATGGCTAAAGTAAACTCTACCGTATTGGGATTTGGACCCACCAATGCTGATTTCTTACCTACCTTGAATGTCTATGCGGATCCGTGCTATTTTCTTGGCTCAACTTGATTATCTTTTCAAAGTGTTTTCGTAAATTCTATAATACTTGATGATATTTTCATTGCTTATTCACGGTCTCCAAAGGTTTTGACGGTGATGATGAAAGCACACTTTTAATGACTGGCTCAAGACGTGCATTTTAATGGCTCATCACATTTAACTTTCGATCAAGATTTTGGTCAAGATTTACTCCTTCACAGAGCTTCAGACCGTTCGAAGTTTTATCAAAAGACCAAAGACCAAAGACCCGATCATGCTATATCCATTATTTTAGTAAAGCTATATACTCTGTGTCCAAAAAGTAAGAACAATTTAATTGTAGATTTTTAAGATCTATTTATTATTAAAAATTTATTTAGTCGCCAAAGTCAAATTATATTCCTGAGGAACAGTTTGGCCCGGCGGAAGGCAATCGTAGTACATGACACCACCTTAATGGAAGAAGACTTTTACTATCACCTTGACTTTGAGCTAACTTTTGGTCCGGGTTTTTCGGTCTTATTCGGCCCACATTTGCACGATATTCTCTTGATCGGCCAATTGTTTCCGGATCGTATACATACATCCTAATCCCATCTCCCTTCAAAATGCGTTTCATGGCCGATTGATAGTCAGAAGTGATTGTCGAAAATCGACAAAAATACGTTTTGTTTCGTATAAAACGAAGCGTAACTGAGACCCTGTTCACGGTTATGATGTGAAAGGTGTGTCTATAACGGCTACTAGTTTACAAAAAATATATTTCCGGTATTCAATATGTCTGCGTAATTAAACTTGAATGTTGATCATCCATTTTTTTCCCAGTATTATATAATGCCTCTGCTTGCAAATGACGAGAATAGCAAAGCTAAGATACCCCGATTTGATCAATGTGTAGAAGTTTGTTTAAATGTTTTCAGCTTAATTTTAAATATTTGTCAGATTTCTGTCAGTACAGAGAACTTATAAGACTTCCTTTTAAAATTGAGTTTAACGCGAAAGTAAAAAAAAAAAAAGAAAAAGATTTTCTATATTTTTATGTAACTAATAAAAAACGGACTACAAGCGATTTGTTTTAAATAGAAGTTCGTATAGTTTTTATTTGAGTTGCACGTATATGTACATGTGTGTAGGTAGATACGGTGCAGTGACTTGAAATCAGTGCTCGCTGTAGATGTATTTGCGGGTATTTTTAAGCCGTTTTAGTTTTCATAGCAACCTTTCCAATGATGGTGCAAGAATTGTTTGTTAACATAATTCAATGCTTATGTACGAACAAAAACAAAATGAAACATGCAACTGAATATATGCAGATTTTATACGGGTTTTTCTTCTTTCTAAGCTCCTACATTGATGTACATATATACATGTATACATAGGGTGCGTATGTTGTATGCTACATAGTGTTGCTATTGTTATTTTATTGTTGTTATTAAACAAAAGAGTTTTAGATACACACTTACACATTCATAAGTACAACTAGACAAAAGACTAAAATGGTGCGACGGAATATATGAAAAAAATACATATATTTTTTTTTTTTCTAAAAGATAAATGCGAAAAAGTTTTAGTTGGTGGAAGATAAATTGTTAATACCCTAAGATTTAATGACAACTTTTACTACTTTTTACGGGAAATAAAAAGCGCACCTGTAAATTAAGCTTAAGAGAATTCATTTTTTTTTCCCAGGATTTATGCTAAGAAAAAATTCGTTTAAAATTTTGCTGAAACGAGATATATATTTTAGTTAATGTGAACAGTAAATCTTATTAATATCGCTTAAATTTGATCTGAATTCTACTTTCAAAGTACAAAGTCATCAATATACGAATAAAAGTTCCTAGAGGGAAATAATTAGCAAAACTCCTTATAACCGATATAGACGTATGTACACAATAGATTAAATAACACATGCGCTTGTCATTCATAGTATATATATATATATATATATATAATATATAGTATGCAAGTGTATGCATTATGTTATGTGCAGGTTAAAATCCGAGTTAAACTTTACTTGTTTTGTTACTACTACTTATATGTGGGATGAATGGCAGAGGACATTAACACTTGTAGTTTTTTACTTTTTTCTTTTTTAAGGCCTCTTAAACAAGTACTTGCTTTTACTTTACTTTGCTAAAGTCAAAATCATAATGAAATTTATGCCTATGCTTAAACGGAATAAAGGAAAATACATTTAAAAACATAAAAGAATAATGCAATTTAAAAAGTCAAAAAAAAAAAAAAAATTCACAAAAAGTTATTATTACACCTCTTAACACACACTTCTTAAAGACCAATATTTTTGGTAGCATATCTTGGAAAGTTTCATACGTTTCATCTTTGATCGCTTGATAACAAACCAGATCCACCTTAAGGTAAATAATTTGTTCTTAAAAAGAGTAATGCTTGCGTTCGAGAACATCATCTACTGTTCGATTTTATCTTGTCCGAAAATATGATATACATATATAAATTTAAGTAAATTTTGCTTATAAAAACATTCTAAATACTTAGTGCAATAAAGGTTTATATAAAAAGCTTTTATTTAATAATAGCTTGTCTTTAAGCCAGAGATGCCTTCACCGTAACAATATTTTATCCTGATTGCATTTTCATGTCCTGCCGCGATAGCCATGTAACAATTAAAAAGATATGTGTTCTGAATGTCGGTTTTTATGTAGAAGATTTCCAGTAAATTTTCCTTAGACGGTTTGACAAAGGACACCATAGGAATCTTCTTGAGAAGTTCGAGGACATGAATGCTACTGAATGATTGTAGATATTTCATCTTGTCTTGGTCGGCTTCAGTGCGGCAAGACTATTGAGTTCGCCAAAGAATAAATTTAGCAAACTGTCTAACGGGCTCTTGATCGCATTTTTGATCGTAGCCACAATGGTAGTTTGTTTAGAGAAGTCTTTGGCTTATATACCATTTTCTTACTTATAGTTTAACCTAAGGATACTTAATGTGACAGTTTGCAAAATAACATTAATCCTAAACCGTAAACGACAATAATAAACAAAAGTCATAAAATAGACAAAAGTAAGAAAGGTGTTTGTATTCTTTTCTTCTGGCGTTTAGTTAGGTTGCAATTCGATGCTTGTAAAGCTTGTCATTTGTTTTTGTTTTCTTTTACAATTTTTTGTTCATATGGTCATACGACTCGTGGTTACACTGCACGTTGCAATGTTTTTTTTTTTTTGAAAAAAATCTCTCCAAATGCTCGGTTGCTTTGCGCCATACAAGACAAGAGCATGATGCGTGAAGACCAATTTGCAAATACTTTTCAAGGCTTTTTCTCGCTCTTCGCTGGAATGCAATGGTTTAGTTAAATGTTTACAATGCATAGAAAAACGGGATTGAAAACCACACAGCATGAATATTGAAAGGAATTTAGTCAAATATGTCTGTCTATCCGTCTCTTATTATCATATTTATAATACTAAATTATTAATCATTTCTCATAATAAAACATTAACATGTAAGCCTTTTTTGGTAAACAAAGTTTTATATTTCCTGAAATTTCGGAGATTTGTGACGACAATCACAAAATAGACTTACGTAGTCCAAATTCAATAAAATTGATTTTTTTATCAATTTGCTATTATTAATAAGTATACCAAATTTTATTAAAGTATCTCAAAAATTGTGACCACAAATTTACATGGGCAGACATCAGACGGACCGACGGGCAGATGGATGCTAAAGATCAGAATCATTTTCTCAATAATAACAATTGGGAGTATCTTAAGCAATTTTCACCATCAAATTGTGTAAATTACATTTTTACCAGAGATCAGTTGCCAGATTCAGTTTTCGTAGGAAATGTTACAACATATGGGATTCTAAAACTTGCTAACATTTTCAAATCAATTTGAATTGTCAAAATATTACTTATTATTATTACCCAGTGACTATTATCGAATAATTTTGAAAGGTGCAATTTTTTTCCCTATACCGACTGGGCAGTGGTCCAAACCACTTTCAATAGCGTTCAACTTTGGACCAAAACACGTCAGTATAGCATATTAAGCATGTAAGTTGAACATAAAAATACATCAATCATATGTGCAAGCAGACACACGGACAGACAAACTTAGAATCATATTCTGAATCGATCGATATAATAATAAAAGCTGGCTCTATTTTATGTCTTTCTGGGCGTTACATAGGTGCGCATGAACTTAATATACCCTTTTACCTTGTACTGTAGGGAATGAAAAAAATATGTTTCCTAAAATATTTTGATCAGGATATTTCTACAACTGCACTCGTATAAGTAACATTAGTTGTTAAAAATTGCGGAAGAAAAAAAGTTAATCCGCAATATTAGCGACACACATATTGCAATTGCGAAATTTTATTTTGCTTTTTTTTTTTTACTATGACCTAATTAATCTTCCTTGCGAAATTGCGCTAATGAGAATATTTACGTATAACTTGGACTTTGTATTATGGGGAAAAAAGAGTACGTATACATTACACTACGATAGGGTAACAGTTTCTGCACCACATTGTTAAAAATAATTGAAATATTTTTGCGATATTATTGCATGTTTCCCCACTTAAATTCATAAGCATTGTCATTATACTCATTTAACAAGTTATTCGGGATATTTTACTCCTTTAACTTAAAACAGTGTTTTGCAAGAGTATAAAATAAGAAACTCACCCTCCCTCACGCAATAAAAAGTCTGATTACTATCTTTCAAGTCTCAAACTTTAGATTATCTGAAAATTTACCAGGTATGCAACAGATAACAAAAGAGAAAATATACATAAAAAGAAAAAAAGGAAAAAGAATCGTTTATACGACTTGTACTTATAACTATTTTGGGCCATTACTTTTAAAAAAATAAAAATTCAAAACTTTCTCTTCAACATTTTTCAGTTTTAAACCCATTTTACTTCGTTATTATCAAGAAATGTTGTCTTTTTTTCTTTAGAGAATTAAATGGATTTTTTTTTTTTTTTTCCATTCTAGTTATTATCATGGCATGCACATGCTTGATGCAGTTACTGCTTATACTTTTAACTTCTGTATGTTAAGGAATTGTTTTTTACCATTTGTTATAAGCATTTCGGTTGAGTTGGAGTTGTGGAAAGTTGGCTTCTCTTTCACTATCAAAAGGGAATAAAGAAAATCAAAAAAAAAAAAAAAAATCAAAAAGTTCTTCTTGCTTCTAAGTAGATTTTGCAAGCGTAATTAGAAACAACAGCCCTTTATGCTATCAACAACAATAAGCATGTTGTTGAGACGTTATGCTTCTCATTGTCTTTCTTTTCATTTTTTATTTATAGCTTTCTATTTTTTTTTTTTTTTCCTCCAATTCTCCGTTGTTTGTAAAAATTTTAAATTAGGCCACGACTGGTTTTTCAAACTTTTCAGTTGTTGCTTGAAGTAAAATAGAGTTGAAATAAATGTTAGCAAAGCAAAGAGAAGGTATAGAAAACGAATTCGAATATTCAGTGCGTTATTCTCCTCTTTCTCTCTCTCTCTCTCTTACTCACTTCTATAAACGCGCTTTGAAATTTTTATAACAATTATGCGGTTTTTAAAGTTAAACTCTGCATAACTAAGCGTATGATTGACCTCGAAATTTTGTTTTGATATTTTTAATAAACACAAAAAAAAAAAATGCGCTGGGCTGTGAGCGAATACTTTATACCCACAATTATTAGCTTAAAAAATGAAAAACAATTAAAAGCGAAAAATGTAAAATATCACTGACCCGATCGATTTTTTATGTAGATACAGATGTACATGACAACATACCCAAAAAATTTATGATGCAAAAAGAGTAAATAATCCCAACACTACATCTGAAAGCAGAGGTCCTTTACATTTGAAAGCAGAGATGTTATGAGGTCTCCTTCCTCTGTAAATATGTTCCTTGACCAATCTACTGGGGGATCTCCCAAAACTTTTGTTCAATTTCAAGCCGATACCATAATCTGGACGACCAGGAATATGTTTATCCCTCACATAAATAAAGGGACAGACATGCCTATAACAATTCACGGATTGTTACTATCCGAAATTATACAAGCTTTAGAGTGTTTCTGAAGTGTCCTTCCTTGTGGGTGTTGCAAACGCTTCGACGGAATATATACACTCGATAGCTTTGGTGATGAATATGAACGGAACGAAAATAAAGTATGCTTTTATTGTGTAAACTTTATGACGGTATAATTGATTGAATGGAAATAGAAATAAAAGTAAATTTATAGGCTTAGGGAGAGTAGTTAATATCCATCAAGATTTTTACATTCATCGATAGAGAGTGAGAGGGTAATAGCTTTTTGATTGTTTTTTTATTACCTCCTGGTGACTAAACGTATTCTTATATTCAAACCACGATTTCGCGATGGCTGTCAATAGATTGCTGCTACCACCAATCTCTTAGGCCGACCGTCATCGGTCTAGCAATCTATTAATCTATTTGTATGGATGTGCCCTCGTCACTTCATGTAAAACCATATACGCTCACAAGATTTTAATAACTGTTAGCGAAAGTTAAAACTTAGCGCATAAGTTTCTTTATATGGGGAAATGAAATAAGAGTGAGGCATGTAGAAAGTGAATTACTCATGCTAAACACTCCAAACGCCTTGAGAAGGGAGAATGTTATACTTTTGGCAGTAGGCAACAGATCTAATAATTGGACTTTCCATGGATCAGTTTGATTGACCCCATGTTTTATATACAGTCAGAAAGGCGAAATTTGCCTACCCATCTTACATCGTATGGGATATGGAGCTTTGGTTTTTAAGGCTTCATTCAGTAAGATCGTCGGACGGCATATATTTATAGGGTGACTATTAACGGCTCCTTGCGATTTTTAGATAGTACCAACCTTCAAGTGCAATTCGTCAGAATATCAGAATATTCCGCCAATCAGTTTGAAAGTTATACAGTTACAGTTGTTTAAGTCATGCTGTAACTTGGCGATGTCTATATATGATCCTACCTTATACATTTTTGCCGCTTAGCATAAACCTAGAAAACAATTGGCCCATACCTGCGTATTGAATGCCGTTTGCTTCGCAGTCAACTCAAATCAGGATTCAAATCGCGAGACTTTCTTTAGTAAAAGCGAAGTTGATAATCTCCTAATCCTATCTCGAGATTCTCACCCTATCCTATGATTAAATTCAAAAATTATAATAATTAAAACGCATAACGGATAGATGAATATAGTGCTGTATAAGTATTTCTATTCATATCAATTTTTTACGGTATACTACGTTTACGATATAATATATTATCGTTTATCCCTATGTTTGTTGAATAAATTTTCGTTCTATCTTACAGGCAAATACCGTACACGAACTTTGTCAACATATATGTAATGCACTTTTATTCTTATTCTCTTTTTTATTCCTGCTTATAAGGTGCTGCCAAATCTCATAAAATGTACTTTTAAAATAGGCATACGATATATGATTACATCCACAAGATACGTATGCCGAATGAATCTTTGCTTTACGTTACGGTAAGGGTTCAGTTCAAATTGTATATGATTTCTTTCTTATTCGAAATTAATTTTATTTAATTTAATTTAATGTATAATGGAGTTCGATATTCTTTTTTTTTTAATTTTAATTTCATGCCATAATTCTATTGAGATTCTAACAAGTTCATTTAATTATTTAAACTTTATTATAAATTTCATTGAAATTAAAATACGAACAGCATTTCCATTCGCATATTTGTATATAGCATATCTTTTCCTACTAATGGTATTCTCATTTATATTTGTATTCGCATTTGAATTCGCATTTGCTATACATTTCAGCTGAAAGGGAGAATGGGAATGAGAAAAAATGCAATCAAATTCAATTTGCCGCAATTAAATATGCAAATCATAATAGATTCAATAAAATTTCAAATAATATGAGTTGGATATAAATATATATATATATGTACGTTGGATATATTTGTATATATTAAAAAAAAAAATGCGAAAAATGAGCGGAAAAAACTCTCGAGCGACTTTTAACTATAAACTCGATAAAATATTTACAATAAAATTGCCTACAGAAATATAAACAAATTAGAGTTGTAGCAGGAATAAAAACAGCAAAAAGCCAACAATAACAATATGAGTAATTTTACCATCCAATTAAATAAATAACAATGGGGAAAAAATCCAATTTGTCGAATACCAATATAAAGGGCATTGACTCAAATAAAGTTAAATTATTTAATTAAAACTGAAAAGAAGAAAACGACATGAAAAGGGAGAAAAAGAGAAAGAGAGAGAGAGAGAGAGAGAGAGAGAGAGAGAGAGAGAGAATATAGCATGTATAAAGGGGAGACATAGTGACATAGTGACTTGCTGGGGTTGTTCCGATTATATGCTCTGCTTTGTAATCGCTTGACTTGTTTAAACTGATTTCCGTAGAAATTTAATAATGGTAAGAATAATAAAAATAACAAATTTATTTGATGATAAAATGCTAAAGGCATTTTTTTAAGATTTATATGGTTGTGGGATGCTATAGATTTCAAGTTTTCTAGTGCGGTAACGCTTAAAAGCGGAAACAAATACAAAAACCAAAAAGTGAGAGACACGATTCAGGCATTAAATACTCTACACTCATATAACGACTTTTCAAAATAAAATGTTATATTGGATGGGGGGGGGAACGAAAAGCAATCCGATCCGATTAATTTTCATTAGCCTTAGCCCTTGGGCCAAAAGACGATGGTGTATCAAGTTTCGAACAATGAACAAAACATTCTGAGGCGGACAGAAGGACAGGCAAAGTTTCAACAACGAGCAAAACAATCTGAGGTGGACAGAAGGACAGACAAATTTAAATCGATCGGTATGATAAAAAATGCATCAATTTCAAGTCTTTGTGGGTGTTGGAAATATCCGCACATACTTACTACACGTGGCGCAGGATATGAAAAGCGAAGTAAATTTTCAAATCGGCTCAATGGGAAGTGAAATAGTAGTTTAAGCAAAAGCTTGTTTAAAAGTGAATACAATATTCTCCGTAATATAGTTTGTACGAGTTTTTTTAAAAGCTTTTTATACACTCGCACAGTCAAGTTAAGTAGAAGTCGCCAAGTCAAGTTATAAAGTCATATGGTCGTCAAACCTTTTCGCCTACTTTCAATCATTCTTTACATTTAGTTGATCATGAGTTTGAATTACTTTCCATTAACCGTTAGTGTAATATCTTTAATTTCAAGAAGAAAGATATTATTATTCTTCACATTCTTTACTTATATACATATATACTTGTAGTTTTTTCTTCTTTACATCACTTGCTCTTGGGTTATCTTGAATAAAAGAAGAAAGAAGAGTGCAATGTTTAATATTATCGTTCTTATATTATGTTCGTTATTGTAGGCCGGGACTGTGCGCTTTGAAAATTTATCTGTAGCTATCAAGCAAGAGCTAAATTACGCCGAATTTCGTCTTTCTATCTCAAAAATAGCAATGTTCATCTAAATCGGCATGAATAAAAATTTAAAAATAATGGACGTCAACCGAAATGCTTTGAAGCATATCTTAAATGTATGAGTAAAGGATTGGAATTTTAATGAAATTAGGCATAACAAGAAAACTTGATCTAAGCAACAACTTTATCTTCAATTGCAATGTAATTTTAATTTTGAATTCTTAGCACTAGTGTGAACATCGTACATGTATGTGCAATAAACCGCAGACATTCACGCATACATAATTACATGCTTACATATATTCATTCAAATATAAATTGATCAGTTAACCTCCCAATGCAATTACGTTACCGATAACAAACAGCGAACAACATAGCGTAGCACACGCGCACACATACACACGCATACACACAAATAGTTCAATCCAATCCAATCCAATCATTAAACACAAACCTCCCTAGCTTTCCCTGTAAAACAAGATAAAATAACCAATACAAGCATGTGCATGCAAATTATCAGGTACTTAACTAGAATAGTAGTGGTAAGCGGCAGTGTACGATATGCTGCAGTTAAATCGGGCAATTTAGTTGCAATCTGTTACACAGTTTAATGGTTAAACGTTACCCTTTGCCATATGAGCACTCTTGCATACACGCATGCATGCATACACACATACATACATACATACATACATACATACATACATACATACATACATACATACATACATACATACATACATACATACATACATACATCCATATACACATGTCTGTTTGTATGTACACATATTTTATATATGTGCATATTTCTAGTTACTTGTACTTAATCACATGCTTGTTCACAATTACTGCTGTTTCCCTCAACAATAAAATTAAAACTTGTTCAACTTGAGATATTTTCCGCACAAACTGTTAATCATTTATATAGTAAAACTTGCAAATATCCCCCCCTTTCAACGCTGTTTTGGCGAATTCAGATTTACGCCGATTCAGCTGAGACTGAGGTATGTACAGATGTCCATATATGTATATGTAGATATTTGTGTTATAATTTAATTAGCTTATGCACAATAATTGTCTAAACCGTTCATTTATGCAGATGACGTTCTCGAAAATCAATGTAAATTAAAATTTTACACAAACTCATTAATACTATTGTTTGATTGGGTTACGTTCACGTATATGCATGTTACACGTGTCCGTCCGTCTTTATGTATGTTTGTGGATGAAATAAATCAAGTATATATACCGTGGATTTCGTGTATATTAGGAGCTTGCATGTATTTTGAGCATTTTTTCACTTGCAAAAGGCTTTTCCCAACTTTCTGGCTACATAACGATACCGTCGCGAAAGGGGAACATTGCTTATCAGGGTTGGTTGCGATCTAATCATCGACCTACTTTCGCATTTCTTCAGCATTTCAAAACAGCGTCCAACCTGAACAAGTGTGGACATCATGTCTGGTGAGTCCCACTGGACGCGGCAGAACATCTCATTCGACTTGCAACAGTGTTTCCTGGACAACTTTTGCAACGTGTAGCCGAGCGTTGGCAAGCAAGAGGATGACTATGGAGCAGCATCATCATAAGCTTCTAAAATTGCTTGATGGGCTTCGGCAGCAGATTTTTTCAAATCAAACAACAAAACTAATCAACGTCGAAAATGCAATTTTGAACGTTCCCTGCGTCTATATGCACTGAATAACCAAATAATATTAAATGGAATCATTGAATTTAACCGAAACTTCGCATTATTTTATCAATTTCACTAACAGATATCGTTGATCAAAATACCTGCAATCACCTACTAATTATTTTATATTTTCTACGCACAAAGAAAATACACATAAATTGAATTACATTTCCGCGTTCACATGTGCGTACTTTTGCTTGTACATGTACCTGTTCTTGTGTATTGTAAATATACCACAAGATAATTTCATTTACATTAAAATTTCGCATAAATTTAAATATCTTTTGCGTTTTTTGATGAAATTATTATTATTATTATTATTATTATTATTATTATTATTAATAATAATTTCATAAACCATAATCAATAAATATGTATACGCAAACGAAAGCCAACTTCATTAGGACTAATTAACGCGCAAATGTGTCGATGTATGTATAATTAGGTCATAAAAAAGAATGAACATTTTCGAAATGAAAAAATTTCACCTGAAAATAGTAAACAACAAGAAAAAAAAAAACAAAAAAAACAAATTCCTTTTTGCAATAATTTAAATTTGACTAAAAACAAAAACTGACCTGGTTTAGTTCTATATTTTTGCTGTTGTTGTTGTTGTTGTTTTCTTTTACATTCATAGCTGTACTCGCCTAACACTGATAACATCTAAAATATTATTCATCTATATGGTCTAGCGAAAAAAGGAAAAAACTGTACATTATTTGTTTGGTATTATTTTTTAGATCAGTATCATATAACTGTGAACTATATGCTGGCACCCTATCCATCGACAGTACTTTACACTTAACCGGTTGATAAATTTCTGTTAGCCTAGACACGGCATGATTGAAATTCTCATATACGGATTTTACTGCTATTGAAGGCCGCTGCTCTTACGAAATATTAGCTCCCTTTCAATGTTTTAAAAACATCACTTATGGGCGACTGTTGCTCGGAAGCCTAATAAGGAAAAACAATTATATCTTTAAGCAAATGTTTCTTCCGAAAACTTCTTGAAAGTCTAAAAGAGCCCCTCACTTAAACAAATTGCTTACTATTTGTTCCAACTTAAAGCCTTTTATCTAATAACGAATGACTTTTTCTAAATTATCTTCATTTTTGGTGGAAATGAGTTCATAGTTTAGCTTACAGTGCAGTAAAAACGAGCAATAATAGTACAGAGTTTTATGTATGCAAGTGTCACCTTTATTCTGTACATTACTTGTCATACAAAGGTGCACTAAGACTGCGCGGATGTATGCAACACCCACCTTTTGTTGCACCAATCGATGCAGAATCACGTTTTGCATCGATCTAAACTTGTCTGTCCCTTTGTCTACCTGTATTGTTTTCTTGTATTAAACTACAGGTCAAAGTTTATGAAATATTTTGATGAAATATTGACACATCGATGTTTTTTGGCCTACGGACAAACGCTTTTCGAAATGGTTCCAATGGGACCACTTTTTCAACCACTACCCATATAAAACTTTATTTTAAAAAGTCGTTATATAAACAATTCTGTTAAATAATGTGATGTAGGGGATTTAATGAAGGGCCACTTCTAACTAAACTGTTTTCACTTGTGTGATACATATTTTTGTACTTTTACATTAGTTTTACTCAAGCAAAGCAATTTACTTCAACCATTTTGCATGGACTGGAAAGCCTAAAAAAAAAAAAAAACGATAATGTGAACACTTCTACTACTACTAAAACAATTCTTAAAATTCGCACGTTTAGCAAATACTTCGCAATTTTGAAGACTTTCACTTTGCGTATCTTGAGGAAAGCAGCTTATATTAGTTTATTGCTAAACGGCTTAAGAAAAGAGAGCAGTTATGCGATATATGCTTAGCGATAAAAGCCCGGACTTTTGGATTGTGTCATTCTTTCAACTATGGGTGCTTTTACTCCAACGACAGTAGGTTAACCCATTCTGGCTAGAAGGCGCGTTATATCAAATAGCTTATGAAGAAAGTGGTGCTTAGCAATGAAGCTGCAATTCTTATGCAATTGCTTTGCTTGAGATGAAAGATGCCTTGAAATTTGAGAAATTCGTTGTCCTGGTAAATGACTTAGAATATAAGTCACCTTATCTGCCTCTTGCTGAGTGAATTATTAAAAAACTTAATAAACGGAAAAAGAGTTTTAAGAACTGATTGCTTATAAGAATTCTCTGTTTGTTATGATTACTCACTCATATTGCGTATATGCCAATTTTGAAAGCAGTTGTGCTGTCTGTGAAGCAAAGTGTACTGTAATTTCCTTTTTTTCATTGTTAGGTACTCACGTATCACATGCTTGGTAGAATGCATAATAGTCTAACAGAAAAACTATAACAATAGTCCATAGGGAAATGTATGACATACACGCATACAGACATTTACCTACCCATGGATACATCATTTACATACCAACATCATGTAATATATACATAGGTGTTTGTTCAGTTGTACAATTAAAAGCATACATTTATTCAACAGTTTTCATGGCAGAGCCATAAGTACTCACTTTTTGGTTATATTTGATTGTTCAAAAAAAGGAAAAAAAAAGGATTTCTCTAAAAACCAACTAGAAAGAATTTATTCAATTTAAAGGAAATACCTGACCCTATGTGGCTTCATACAACTTAAGTCCGAATTTAGTTTCTACGCAAAAAATATCATTGAAGACTATTGTAATTTGCGTAGAAATTTATAAAAGCATTAAAAAATAACAGACGGACATCGGTATAATCGAGTAAGTAATTCGTATATATATAATTCATATATATATACTGCATATCTATATAGTGTGTGGCGTAGTGACAATGCGTGTAATCAGGAACTATGCTAGGTTCTCTTATTATCGAAAATTTTCTTCTTCTTCTTCTTCTTCTTCTTCTTGGCATTTTGGTTCGATTTTTTCCCCCATGTAATAGATACATCTGCGACTGTTGCATGCAATATGACAAATTTAACGTATTCAAGGATAATAGCGACTGTAACGAGCGGAACAATATTTCAATAAACCTAAAAAACTACTAACGTTTTTATGGCATTGTATGGCTTTAATAGAATTATCTAAAAAATGCATGTTTATAAAAATAAAAAGTAAACCAATTTTAACGATTTTTATTCCATAACGGGATATAGTCACTCACTGGGATATGTGTGTACATGAAATTTAGATTTATGATATGAGAAACACGATTATTTTAAGTAATTAAAAGAAACATCAGAACACTTTAAAGTAGCATGTCAATGCACGTAGGCACCAATAAAAAAATAAACAAATAAAAAAATAATTCTTTGTTTTAAAAATTTTACGAAAATAGTCCAAACCAGTTCCTAGACTGCTAGATGGGTCCAACAAATTGCAAACTGAATTCTACTAAATTCATATTTCCAGTACTTTTCCAAACCGGGTTTTTATCCTTTTAACTATCCGTCTGTCATGGGTTGATCCATATGCGTGAAGTCTATTTGAATTTTTCTGACACAAAAATTTCCAGGACGAAGGAGCGAACAACTGACAGACATAGTTAGATTGAAGAGAAACTTAACGAACGTATAGAGTTGTGGGATTTCTGGTAGATATTTATGAATGACACGATGAATATATTTAAAGGGTATTGGGATCTACTAGAATCCAGAAATGGTTAAAATATCTTTTACGGTGTTACTTATTTTTTGATCAGTGGGCAAAACTCATGACGAAATTTCGATCAATTTGCAAACTAGAATAAGAAAAACAATTTTCTACTCGATCGGCTTAGTGTCTCGAGTCTTTCAACAATCATAGCAGAGAAACAGAAAGCCAAGGGCCTTAAAACCGATCTGTTATCTTACATGTGTATATTTTACACATTATTTACATATTTACACTTGCCGCCATCTTGCCGAACTTTATTTTCTCACGAGATATTCCAGCTACCATAGGTCTATTAACAATGAACTCATCCGCCTAAGTGGCCGAGTAGGTAAGAGTCTCGACTAGTAATTCAATGGTCGAGGGTTCAAATCTCAAGTGCGGTAGAGTTTTTAATAATAATAATAATAATAATAATAATAATAAAGCCGAAAGCC